>JAQZBX010078170.1:0-14162 GCA_029593785.1 Cabassous unicinctus
TCTGAATTTTGATTCTTTCATACCTCAATATCTTCCTGTGCTTTAAGTATTCATTTATAAAATGGAACTTGCTACTAATTTCCTTGTTTTTGAAAGAGGGTAATATGCCAATGTGATATGGATTATTGAGGTTGATTGCCTAAAAAACTCTCATTTGCAAATTAAAAGAAGGTAAAAATTTTATTTCTACATTTAGTAACATTAACTGTGAAAATAGTTCTTCTTGGAATAGTTTTTAAATAGAAAAAGAAAATACAGCCATAGTCTGTATTTCCTTGCATGGTAGTAAGGCACTCTTGAATGGATATGTACCTCACGCCAAATTAATTTCAACCCTGCACAAATCAATGTGGATCAGGTCATAATCCAAACTACTATAAACTTTTTTCCAAAGTACAGAAATACTACATGTATGCTTAATTGCAGAGTGGGTCCCCCAATGAAGTAGACCTTCCAACCCCAAATATTCATGCAATGGACTGAATGTATGGAATCAGGTTTCATGGTGAATGAAAGGATGTGAGAGCCACACTAGTTTAAGGGACACAGGTTTGTTAGTTAAGTACTCTAAGCACCTATAATCTAATGTGTTAGAGACCAAAGAGCTCATTTAAGTCTCGTGAATGGAAGTGTCTTTGTTTGCCAGTCTGCTGTGACAAATACTACATAATGGGTTGGCTTAACAAAAGGAATTTATTGGCTCATGGTTTGGAAATCTAGAAATCCAAAATCAAGATGATAACAAGGCCATGGTTTCTCACAAAGTCTATAGCACCTGGTGCTGGCTTTCCACAATCCCTGGATTTCCTTGGCTTGCATCACTGCCTCCCATCTCATGGCAATCTGTCTTCTTGCTCTCATCCTGTGGCTTTCTCTAACTTTTGGCTCCTACTGACTTCTGGCTTTTTATAAGGCCTCCAGTAATACAGATTAAGACCCACCCTCATTCATTTGGTCACACCTGAATAGACTCTGTGAGGATCTTATTCTCTAAAGAGTCCACCCTGACTCACCTTAACATATCTAAGGATACTATTTACAATGTTTCCACATCCAGAGGAATGTGGATTAGGATTGTGAAACTGTTTTTTTCTTAGGGAACATAATTTAATCTCACATGGAAGCCACAGCGTTACTATGGTTTTTCTTATGTGAATGGCTACACAGGAGATGATTTATCCAGTTCTGGTTGCTATAGGAGGTCTGCAATATCCTGTAACTTTTCTCTTGAACAGAAACAAGTCCCATGATAGTGGGCGAATTATCAAAGAGTGCATTTGAAAAGCTATTCTGTTCCCTATATCAAGTAGTAATAGCAATGATAAAAGCTAATATTTATTATTACTTGTATTTTCTAAAAGATTACATTGATAATATTTCATAAATCACTAAGAAAATGAGACAGTAACTATTATTATTATTACTGTTTTAAAATGAGAAAAGTGAGTTGTAGAGAAGTTAAATAATTTACTCAAGGCACCAGAGCAACTGTGATGCCAAGATTGGCACAGAGATCTGTTGATTCAGATAACCACGTTCTTAAAATTATATTATTTTACCTTCACATATAAGAAGGTAAGTGATAATATATGTAATTGAGTTATTTATTAAATCCCTCATTTATTTTAAAAAAAAAGAATTGGGGACTATTGGGAGCTTTGTATTAATTTTCTTGATAAAGTTAATGAAAGAAACCAATATTCTTTATGTTTATTCATATCCTTGATCTATTTTCTGGGACATTTAAGTTATACAGTAATTCACTATTTATTTTTCAGTTCTGAGTTTGTAGATGAGATGGTTAGTGACTGGAAGCTAGAATTTAACATTTTAAAAGGCTTTGATCAGTCATTTGACTAATTAATATAGACTTTATTGGTTGAAGTTATGATACAATGGGTCAATAGGTATTAGAAAACTCCATTCAGAAATGAATAAAAAGTGATTGAATTGATCTTGTCAACTTCAAATATTTTCTTTAAAATCTTAAGAGAGTAAGCAATATTTTTTTCTTTATTAAGTGAAATTTGAAAAGTATTATTTAAAAGCACACATTTGCAAATTAAAGCCAATTCACTAGGTTCATTAAAGCTACACTTATCTAAAGTGATTTTCACTTGATTATGAATATTATGATTAAATGAGTCTTAGTATGCAAATACCATTTAAGTTCATTTAAATATGCTGCTTGAATCACAAGCTCATATTATCACAGTAAAGTTACTCAAAATACAAAAAAAGTCTGCCAAATAAGGATTAGGATTTCCATACTGCATGCTTTATGGACAGAAGTAATTTTTAAAGTAGCCTACCTGTCCTGATTACTTTAAAGCTTGACAAAAGCAAATAAAATCCATGAAAATTGTCTTCTCAAAATATGTAAGCATGACATGTAAAATATATTTATGTGAGAATGGAAATATATGTGTATATCTGTGTATGTGAATCATTTATAACACTAAAACTTAATCGCTCTAATAACTATAACAATGATAATAACAACAATAATGGCAATAACTGCCAAGAGATACATGAGTTCTTCAGGTTCATGGTGCTTTTAATCATTTTGTAAACAAAGTGCTATAAAATAATACCAAGAATTAGCTTTTATTTATTATATACTATTATTAGGTACATTCTTCATAAATAAAATCATTATGTCCTCACAAAAAGTTCTGTGAGTATGGTGTCATTATTGACCCAAATTAATTAACTAAGTTAATTTTGGTTTCCAGAATAAGTAACTTTCACAAGATTACACAAGTAATAGAGGATAAGCAAGAGTGCAAGTCTAATATCCATGCTGACAATCTCTGTGCTATATATCTATATGTATTCTTACTTTTAAGGTTCTGTATATGAAAACTTAAGTACACACTCATTCTGACTCCAGCTAAGAATCATGGGGATTCAGATATGTAGGTGTACCTGTGAAGGTGAAAATATACATCTTGGTTATACTTTATCTCTTTTGTAAACAAACTACAGCACCAAAAAATATGAAAAAGAAGTGATAGGGTCTATATTAACAATTTATTCTTTAAGACAATAAGATTTATTATGATTCCTACAAAATTACTTAATATTGGTGAGTAGTTTATTACCTCTGTGTCCTTTGCTCAATAGAATATACATAAAGGTAGACAACACCACAAGGGACACCGAAAAGAAGTTTAATGTTATCAGTAATGTAAGCAATAAAAAATTCTAATATCTGGCTTTGCATCCTTCTGATGCTTATCAGGTGTTTCCCACTTATACATAGCAAAATAACTTTGTTAATGTCCAAATTTAGAAAACAGATAATTCAATATCATTATTTTAAATATCATATATTTCTCAGTTCATTGTCTAGCCACTTAATTATTCCTTTTGGTAAGTTCTCTTAGAGAAACTTCAAATACACTATGTTTTTCAGAAAATAATTAATTTCAAATTACCTTTTCAAAGATGAATTTATTACATAAAATTACTTAAGCCTGATTCATTAAGAAGCCATGATAGCAGTCCGAAGAAAGCACCAATGTCTGGCACATGTACAGTAAAGCCTGTGTCTCTATACTGTGAGAACAAGAAGAGGGATTGCACTGTCTGATTTCCAGGGGACCCAACACTATCAGTTTCTTAGATAACAGAAACAACACATAAGGTGTTAAAGTGCATTTGGTGGAGTCACCTCTTATCAACCCTATTTCAGAAAACAAGGACATTTCAAGTTTTGAAATGGTGCTACTTAATAAGTGTTTTGTAATTGCTTTTCAAGCACTTCTTACTACTTGTATCCTCTTCCTCTCTGTAATAGACTTACATTTAATATAACATTTTAAATTGCCTTTATACAGGTTCAGTCTATATCTTTCTTGTTTTCTTTGATCCACTGTCTTTTGTGTCTTCCCCAAATGAGGAAAGGAAAAAAATGCACTTATTTTTATGACTTTTGAAAACTAGTAAAATATTGTTGAATGCCTACTAGACTTAACAGACACTGAATGTGTCTTTCAGAAGCAAAGTGAATCTCTCTTGAGTGCCATATTAAGGAGAGCAGTTTATGACATTTCTTGCATAAGTTACCTCAAGATGCGAAAAGTACTTCACTCTGAATATCTGGGGGCCCTTGTTGCTATTAACAACAGCAATAATAATAGCCGCAATAACAAATCCCAAAGAACTAATATCATCGTCAAATACTTACTACATTGTTAGGCACTATTTAAAGAACTTTGCATCAAATATTTCTTTTAATCCTCCAAAATCCCTATGAGGAAGATATTGGTGACATAGTTTAACAAATAATATAATGTAGAAGAAAAGAATGATACCACTTAATTCACTTTATGACTATGTCCTATTGAGCACCTCTATTTATTTGCTCACTACTACAGCAGTGAACAAAACAGTAAAAATTCTCCAGAAGGAGCAGGTGTAGCTCAGTGATTGAGTGCCTGCTTTCCATGTATGAGGTTCTGTGTTCTATCCCTGGTACCTACTAAAGAAAAAAAATTCCCTAGCAGAGATTGCATTCTGGTTGGATACACGCAAACTATATTGGATCATGACAAATACTAAGGAGAAAATAAATCAGAATATTAAAACAGGAAATTTCAGGGAGAAGGGGATGTGATTTTATATAGGGTTTTTCAGGATAGATTTACTGAGACGGTGACATTTGAGTAAAGATCTGAAGGAAGTAAGGTAACAAGACAAGGTATATCGAGAAAAGAACTTTCTATGCAGAGGAAATTGCAAGTGCAAAATCCTAAGCCAGGATTATACAATTTAGATGGAGACGAATAAGTGAAAGGGAGAACAGCATAAGAAGAGGTCATTGAAGTAATTGCCGCTAAAGCAAAGATGTGAACACAAGCAGATTTGCTAAAATCAGAATAGTTAAGTATTATGTTAGATGATAAACATATAAACAGATAAATGGATCTCAGGTTTTTCATTAATTTTTCTAGGAACTGTATTCACTCCATGTTAATATCAGGAACCTCAGCTGAAGCTATTTGTAAGGAGAGAACCAACATACAAATAAGTCACATAGCTATGCCTATGTTCTATCAGCTGTTAGAGTCAGATTGATTTGTGCAACTTAATATTCTAGAAAATTCATTAAAAAGATTGACAGATAAATTACTTTAATGAGTTAGATTTCTACTTCCAAAAGCAACTAAATTTTTGCACTATACAATTACATTATATTCTAACTGCCTCACCCTGCCTTAACATTAATTATTATACTTTCACCATTTCAGAAAGTTTGTCATAGAATATAGAAAATATTTTGAAGGAAAAATTCAGCCTCTCACTAAAATATGGTTTGAACTAGTATAGTATATGCTTTGTATAACGAAAAGTACAATTTGAAACTTGTACATTATAAATGTTTGTTTTGCAAGTTCACAACTTTTATTATATAATTATGATTTATGTATATTCATGTATGAATGATATACTTCAATAAAATTTTTTAAAATGAAAAAACATACCAGAATCAAATCCCACAGTCATAATACCTCTTATTATTATGTTATTAAATATGAAAAGAACATTAAAAAGTACAATTTGTAACTATTTGTTTGAGGGTCAGAAAGAGGACTTTCTGAAATCCAGGATGAAAATATACACCAAAGACCTTAATGGAAGATTATGGAAAGGTCTTCCATGTCTCCCACAGTCCATTGTCAAAACAGAACAAAAGCAAAACAGAAGTGAAGATCCTTCATAAGCTGAAGAGGTAGAGATGGCAATGATTAGTTGTTAAAAATACAAATATATACTGTCTTTTATAAAAAGCCCTGTTACACAGGAAAAGGTTCTCTAATAGCATGAAAGAACTAAAGGGCTGGCTGAAGTGACTTACTCCAAGTTTTTAACATATTTACTAGAGAATCTAGCTGATTAGGTGATTTGAAAATTAAAGTTTTTCTGCTATAGTGAAGTAAATATATTGCTATATCAGTCCCCCTATAATTTTTCATATGGAATCCTTCTAAGCAGGAAAATTAGTCTACCAATTGCAGACATATATAACTTTGCTAAACTATGTAAATGATATGCAGCATTCTAAAATATTCTACTCTCTTCATGAATATACAGAAGAAATAAGGTTATCCACCAGAAATATTAAACTATTTAATGAAAACCTGAAGTACTTTTAACTCCAAGTATATAGTTTTAATATGATTGGATGTCTTCCAAATGCCAAAACAATAATTTTTAGAACTAAAACATTGATTATCATCTTGCAGTCACGTGGTATGGGAGAAGTAGCTCCTGGACAGATTTAGACATGGTCATATCTTCCTGAATGTCAGATACGAATCTTATGCATGTAAGTCTGATTAAAAATTTGACAAATCATCTTGCCATCCTGACAAAAATGGAAGAAAAGAGTGAAAATCAGGAGATAATAACATTTCTGTCTCTTATTTTACTTAATGATTTTAAAGTTAGTCATTAATCAGCAGTATTTTTAATGGGAAATTATTTGTCACAATTAGGAAATCATTATGTAAATAAATGACAAAAGGTTTATACTGATTTAAAATTATTTCAATCTCCTTACTTTCTCCAAAATTGCAATTAAACTCAATGTACCCAGTAGCTTTGTTATTCTTTGAACACAAATAACAAACCATCTATTTGCTCGATGATTTAAGAGGCTTGATAGAAACTAGTCAATGAATTCACAAAAATATGAGAGGCAAGTAAATGAATACACTTGTGAAACAGATTGGTAATTTTGCACTAAGTTTCTCCTAAATACTTATGGTATATTGGATTACATACCCTAATTTAGAGGTGTTTTTTTTTTAATCTTTACCCACATTCTTGTGGTTGTGAGCCCATTGTAAATAGGATCTTTCTAAGATATTATTTCTAGTTAAGGTGTGGCTCCACTGATTGAGAATGAATCTTAATCCAGATTATGGAGTCCTTTATAAGCAGAAGAAAGTCAGACAGTAAGAAAAAGCCATGGAGAGGAGTTGGAAGCTGGAAGTCAACAGAACCCAGAAAAAAAAGAGAAGACATGTAACACAAGGCAGGGATACAAGCCAATGAACCTTAAGGATTACTAGAATGTTTCAGACTTTGAGGAGAAAGCATCACCTTGCTGACACTTCAATTTGGGACTTCTCCTAAGCTCAAAGCCATAAACCAGTACATTCCCATTGTTTAACCCAATGAGTGATGTTTATCATAGCAGTCTGGAAAACTACTGCAATACTTTGTATGTGTATGTAGTTTTAGGGCTAGAAGAAAAAAAAAAGATGTCTTTTTAAATAATGAAATATGCTTCTAAAGAAACAATGCACAAGGTCATAGGGAGTGAGTAAAGAAAAAATAAATTTAGAGCATTTTTACTCCAAATAATTAATGAGGAACTACAAATTTTTTTCTGTACTCTTATTCATTTATCGTGGCCACTAGAAGATTGTCCCAGGTATACATAGCGGAGTTCCATGGCCCATTTTTTATAATCTTCCCACAAATATTTGTTGAATTCTTGCTGTGGAGATGGAAAAGTAAGACAGAACAGAAAAAGAGAAATTTAGCATTTCTTGAAATTGTACAATTTATTGGATGCCTAAGTTAAGACAGATGCTGAGCTCAAATAAGATACTTGCTCTTAAAGCCATGAGATCCCCAAAGCATCCCTACATGTAGATGCTACTTAGGAGTAAAAGAGAGGGAGAAAGTTATACATTTAAGAGAAAAAGTATTCTGCATATTTGAATTTACACAAATGTCTGGTATTACTCTTATTTCACAAGTTTAACGTATCCATGCCATGTGACTTGAGAGCTCTAGCAGTCTGGGTACATGCAGTGATCTAAACGTAAAGTGTTAACTACAATTAAAAAAAGTAACCATAAGATATAGGGAAACTATATGTTATCTTCCTGTGGAAGGAGAATACCAGAAGAACAAACTTTGAAGGAGTCAGACCTCCTTGAAGAAGGTGTGGTTCACCTTCTTAGCAGAGAAGTTAACTGGTTTATTCAGGCTGGAATTGGTCTGGAGTTGCTAGGCAAACAGTAATCAACCCTTAGGAGAGCAGGGAGGGGAGCAGGTGATCACCAACCAGTGACTTGGACACACAGGGGTAGTCCAGGTGCTGCTGGTTGGGGCAGAACAGAGAATATGAAACTTGCAGAGAAAAGGACTACTTGGTATGTGACCCTCAGGAGGAGCAAGGACTGCTTGCTGGGCTGCAGGTTGCTGGCAATGGAGGCTTTGGTTTCTGTGTCAAGAGGGCTTCAGAAAAGTTATCACCAGGACAAGGCTGCAAGGTCATAGAGGTACAGCTCTCTGTGCCTGTGGACCACAAGGTAAAGAGCAGGGAGCTTCTTCCTCTTTCTGTGTCCCTCCAGCACCCCTTATGGTGAAAGAATTTAACATGGTGTTCACTTTAAAGAAGAAATGTTTAGAATTCAGTTGTTCACCACAGATCATCTATTGTAGGGTACATTTGGAGCTGAGAGGCAATAAATTGCTAACAGATATAGTGGTTTAAGATAGAATTTATACAATATTATTTAAAAAGAAAAAAAGAATATATGTATGCATATATATACATATATGTTGTGTGTGTATCCACTTTATGCACACCTTAATTTAACCATGGGAAGTCTATATCCACTCTTTACAGTATAAGGAACCTAGAATTAATGATTCCTGAAATACTGACCCACCCTGACCTCTACTAGCACTGCTTGTTATGAGGAACAATGTATTATCATGGAAAAGGTAGTGAAAAAAGCAGCCAAAAAAACTGGATTCAAGCTCTTGCTTTGTTAGTATCTCCTTGAGAGTATCTGCAAGTCTCTAAATGTTACAGCTGCTTCAAACTTTAAAATACACTTCCTTCTTTTTTCCCAAGTATGATGAATATCAAATGAAATAATGTTGGCAAAAGCATTTGCAAAGTATAAAGTATTAACAAAAAGTGAGATTTCATTTATATCACTAATCATAGTGGTCAAATTGGTAAATGCTCCAAACGCCTCCCTCTGTTAATTGACAATAGTAAAGGGATGCCAAAAAACACAATTTCAAAATAATTATTGCCTGAGCCTTGAGTAAGTGTTCTCCTACCAGCATTGCACAGCAGTTTCACAGAAGAGACACTAATGAAACTCTGTAAATGGGAATACAGGATGAATGGGCCAGGAAGGAGTGCCATGTGGGAGCAGCACTCACTTGTATGTTGTGTATCTGGCTGTGGTCTGCTGAAGCTGTTGATGTGTACTTTAGCAAACTAGTCTGCAATTTTTTTATTCTGCTCTGTAAGATAGCACATCAGTCAGGGCTCCCCAGAGAAACAAAACCGACAGGATATATATATGTATGTGTAAAAGAGATTTATTAAAAGGAATTGCCTGAAAACTCTGAAATCCATAGGGTAGGTGAGGCGCTGGAAATTGTGTAAGAAGGATATTGAAATCTTCAGTCTGAACTTAGACTGTCAGCTCAGGAAGGAGTAGACATGTAATCTTTAGGGAGAATTTCTTAAGATCCCTGAAATTCTCAGTTTTCACTCTTAAGACCTCCAACTAATTGGGTGATACAAATTCAGGTTATTATATTTAAAGCCAATTGATTGTAAATGCTAATCCCATCTATAAAATATCACCATAGGAAAAACTAGGCTAGTGTTTGACCAAACAGTTGGACACCGTAACTTGTCCAAGGGGACACATAAAATTAACCACCACAGATGGGAAAAAGAAAAAGAAATTGTGCAGAGTGTATTAGCCATTGATATAGCACTGTGAGATGAATGTGTTATTTGGCTCCAGGCAGTGATGGACTTATTCTTGGAAACATAAGGATTCATACATGTGTCCCAATTAGGAGCACTCATGGGTCATCCACGTCACACACCTAAATAGTACAAGGGTACTGAAGACAATACATCTTCTAGAGCAGGGGTTCTTAACTTTTTTTGTTCCACAGACCCTTTTGCCAATCAGATGAAATCCACAGACTCCTTCTCAGAATGTAGCAGCAGATAGTTTTATGACACTCAACATTGGCTTGTCTTTAAATTAAATTTTGGGATTATTCAAAATTACATTTTAAATCTTTCCCATAATTTCAATACCTGATAACCTAACACGGTTCAACAACTGTTCAAATAGTCATTTTCGGCAAACATTTATAAATTCGAGTTTTCCCATGGAGTCATAAAACCATCCCTGCCTTCCTTACCAACCTTTTTGCAGGCAGTTATCCACTCCAGTCAGAACACACCGTAAGCGATTTTCAAGATATGCAACAACTGAAATGCAATATGAAATGACTGCTACTGTAATTTATTACATACATTCTAAGTGAAGAAAATGCTAGCTTTCAGTTAGAGGTCAGAGAAAATAAAGGTAATAAGTTGATTTTTTTCAATTCAAGCTCAGGGACCCCCTGAAATCTTCCCATGGACCCCCATTAAGAACCCCTGCTCTAGAGGATCAGCAGTGTGCAGACAGTAGGAAAATCAGTGATCTCATTTAAGCCTGTAATGTTCTCCTTGGTGGCTAATTTTTCAAAATGTGTTTCCCTTTTTAAATTTTATCAATTACTGTTGAGTGTGCCATGCAAAGAAAATCTTTATTTGTAGTTTTCATATACGCAATTTGTATTTATTTGTAAATTAATCTCTATCATCCCCATGTTTTCTTATTTAGAACTTAAGCTACCTTTGTTATACTAGAATCTGGTTTAGTTTAGTTTTATTTTATTTTACATCATTGCAATCAGCCTCCTTGATTATAACTGGAATAAAAATTAGGTTCTTATGTAAATTCTCAAAATTATTTATAAGTTTTATTTGATTGTTTTAAACTTCAAGGAACTTTTCTCTGAAATGATGATTATGTTTACACTATGTTTACTAATTCCAAACTTTAAACCATTATTTTGATGAATTTTTAAATAACAGAATATTTGACACTAATCTTCAAACTTTGTGGGATTGATATTCATCATTTTTTCAGATTTCTTGAAATCCACTTTGACTCTACCACCACTCCCAATGTGCCTTTTCCCTTCAACCCCTCATGAGTGTCAATTACTCTTAAGGAGTTGGTCTATTATTCTTCTAATCCATTCAAAAAAGAGATAACATTATTTTACATGTATTAAATTTGCATATATAATATTACAATATATATTTCAATAGGAATAGATTTTCAGCCAGTATTTTGTAGTTGTAATCTATAAATGTGTGTGTGTATATACATATGGAGAAAGAGCTAATGTCACCATTCTAAATGTCCTAAAATAGCCCATCATTTGATATGCAACATTTTTATCTATTCATTGGTTTTCTCTAGTTTTTATAATTATTACAAATTTATTGCAAAAATTGCTGCAATAAACTTCTTGAGGTCATGTAATAAGATTTATTCCTAGAACAGCAATTAACTGTTATAGTCCATGGATCCTTGTGTGTCCTCAATTCCCTTGGAAGAGACCCCCAAAATAAAACTATTTTCATAAAAACACCAAAACATCATTTACCTATTTCACTATGTTGACATTTACATTGATGGTACAAAAGTAATACTGAATTAAGCTTCTGGCACCTTAGTATAAATCAAGGCAGTGGCATCAAATTGTTTGAGTAGTCATTGTATTCTTTACTGCCACATATTTACAAAAAAAAAGCCTGTCAGTTTCACTTAATAATAGTCATTGTCAATAATCAATAATTTAATGAATAGTAAAATTGTTAATTTTATCAAATCTCGACATTTTGGTAATAACTTTTTAATAATCTGTGTAAAGTAACAGGAAATAGGTCTAAAGCACTTCTGCTCTATACCAAACTACAATGATAGTTTCAATGAAAATTGCACATGAGATAGTTTAAATTGACAGCTGAACTCACCCCTTTCTTCACAGAACACTATTTTTAAATGAAAGATAAGTTACAAACTACAGTTATGTAGATTTTGAGTATTTCACATATTCTCAATAATAAATTAAGTGAGACTACTGCTTTAAACCAAAAAGGTGACAGTATGTGTTACCATCTTAAAAATTTGAGCTTTCAAGCAAAAATTAGAATTTTAGAATATTTGTACCTACCACCGTGAACATGACACTTTCCCAATGCTTGAAAACATTTTAAAATTAAAATTGTCGATGATATTAACACATAAATTTTCATAATTTTTATAACAGAATGTGTCATCATTTGGAAAGTCTGCATAACTCAGTCAACCACTATTTTCCAAATGATCAATGTATTGTGTTACAAAATCTTGAATTGATAAAAGATCCATTCAAAATGCAAGATAAACAATGGTTTTTAAAGTGACTGAGTTTGAAAAGTTCATTCACATGATAACAGAATCACAGTGCACCTAACATTTTGGTGTAGTCTCAAAGAAGAATATCCCAAATTATCTGAAAAGCCTCTTAAAATACTCCTCCCTTATCCAGTTACTTTTCAGTGTCAAGCTGCATTTTTATTATATATTTCAATCCAAAAAATAACAGATTAAATGAAGTAGCCTATATGTGAACCCATCGTCTTCTATTAAGCCAGGCAAAATAGAAAACCAAGCTACTGCTTTTAAAATTAATTTTGTTTTGGAAAATATTTTATTTTTAAAGTATGTTTTTAATGTTAACATGTATGAGTTAATTATTTTACTTTTAAATGGCTTTGTAATATTTAAGTTTTTTCTTTAAGTTCAGTACAGTGCATATAAGTATTTATAATCCACATAAGACTCTTTGTGTTTCAATAATTTTGGAAAGTGCAACAGGGCCCTGGAAACAAAAAAATTAGAGAACCTCTACAGTACAATATGTACTGAAATATAGAATTCTGAGTCATAGGGTACACATACATTTTCTAACTTTCTAGATATGGCACACCATTTAGCTCTGTTTCCATGCACTTTTCAAAATTGTATGATGAAAAAATAATTTTATGTCTTCTTTAAATATTGTATGAAAATTTTCACTAATTAACATATCTGGGCCTTTTATTCATAACCTGTTACATGGAAAAATTAATACATACCTCAAAATGTGATTATGAAGAATAAATGAAATTATGTGCAACGTAAAATACCTGACAGGGTCAGCAATTAGCAGTTGATAAAAATAGAAAGCTGAAGGAAACTAGCCAAAAAAATGTTGACAATTATCAGTTTCAACTACAACTGCTCCTTTTACTCTTTCTATATTTCTTAAGTGAGAAGTTGTGGATAAAATGTGTTGGAAATAAAAATTGGCAATCTTTGATCATTTCAAGAGACATGGACTCTATTCTGGGCTGTGTCATTAACATTTACCTGGGTCTTTTTGCTTCCTTTTTTAAGTGGTCTATCTAATTGCTCAGTATATCCCATTCCAAATTCTGTGATTGTGTGTATTTTTTTAGGACTCTATTAGGAATGAAGTTTTTGAATAATTTAAGTAATATATGATACTTTAAATATATGTGAATGAATCTGGACCCCTATAATGAGGCAGATGTTGAAAATGAAGCTTACCTCTAAGTGGAAATTCTAATTGTTAGAACATATTTATTACTCTTCCAGGCCAACCATGGAATTATTGCAATGTTCTTGTATGATTGAACTTTCATGTCTGTGAATGGGTACATCCACTGAAAGAGAAATAACTCTTTCAGAAAGAGTGCACATCATCTTTGGACAATTCTAATATAGAACATTCTTTTTTTTTTTTTCTCTTAACTTTATTTGTACATTTAATAATTGAAAATATAAACAATTAAAAACTAAAAAGTAAACACAGATGAATAAATATATACATTTCTCCATTAAATGTAACGGATACATATAAATTTTGTTTGTTTTGTTTTGTTTTGTTTTTTGGATCAAACAATATGTTACACAATATATTTAGTTCATAGTAACGCATTCATACAGTATTTGTCCTTTTGTGTCTGGCTTGCTTCACTCAGCATAATGTCCTCCATATTCATCCATGTTGCCATATGCTTTACGACTTCATTTCTTCTTACAGCTGCATAATATTCCATCGTGTGAATAGACCACAGTTTGTTTATCCATTCATCTGTTGATGGACACCTGGGTTGCTTCCAACTTTTGGCAATGGTGAATAATGTTGCTATGAACATCGGTGTGCAGATGTCTGTTCTTGTCACTGCTCTCAGT
>JAQZBX010078171.1:0-14163 GCA_029593785.1 Cabassous unicinctus
TAATTTAGAAACACTGCTGCCAAGATAACCTTTTCTTCATTTCAAGAAAATGGCCACAAGTTGTGACATACTCGAGTTCATTTTCCCTTCTTTGCTATGAGAAGACAAGTCAGAACAAACAACTGGAAGGTGAATTTAAAGCCAAGCCAAATGGATTGGGGAAAGACTTGTGCAGCAAACAACTAAATTTCCTCTTATAAGATGTTGATAAACAGTGGCAAGAGATCCAGTTGGGAGTGTTATGAAAGCTCTTAAATTTCCGCTTAAGCCCTCTAGAAGCCAGACAAGGCATATTCTCTAAAGTTATTCTGATGCTAAGAAAAGATGTGGAGGGTTACCTCAGAAGTAAGATGAAGTGGTGAGTGATAATATTTGTAGATTTGTTAGCAGGGAAGAAAATTGTTGTACTTCAGTATTTATATCTTATTAAATAATTATTTGTAGGCAGTTTTCATCAAGTCCCTTTAGAAGAGACTGTTTTTTACCAAAAACCATTTCCCCTTTCTGCCATAGCAAGAACATTGTAGGTAGGCATACTTAGTTGGAAAGATACTTCGCAGACAGGGGTCATGGACATGTGCCTCAGTTCCTCCTTCTTTGGTGTGAGCAGAGGTTATGTGAGCCAATTTCTGGTCTGGACATTAACATTGGACATGAATGATCTTTCTCCTGTCCTGTTGGCTGGAACACAAATACCTGTGTGGCCTAGATTTTACCCGAGCAGATGAGGACAATGCCCTGGGTAGATTAAGTAATATGCAAAATAGTGTGCCACAGATATTCCACCTACCGGATTTTTCCTTTAAGGATTGTTGTGCGAGAGTGGAATAAATTAAATTTTAAGCACATTTTTTGGAGCCTCTTTGTTGTAGCATTTTAAGTTTTACACTAACAGATTTTCTGCAGATATTTAATTTATCATACTTTGGTATTGAGTTATTGATGAAACAGGGAATATCCTTGTGCCCTGCAAGCATAATTAGTTAATTTATTAAGCATGGCCAATAGGTATTCTTTACTACTGAAAACATTTCCTTCCCCCAGTCCCTGAAGTAACCATCAGATAATCCTGAATTTGATGTTTATCATTCCTAGAAAAGCTTTTATGTTTTTTAATAAATGCCAAATTGGCTTAAACAATATATAGTGGTGTTTGTGTATTTCATAATAATATATAAGAGGTATCTTTATCAGCTGGGATTCTTAGTTGCAAACGCAAGAGAATCCACTTTAGCTAGTGTAAGCAGTAAAGGAATTTGTTAGAGGATATTAAGTAGTTCATAGAATCTTCAGGATGCTCAGCTCTGAAACTACACAGTCCAATCATAAAAACTTCTCAGGGAAACACCAATGCTTTGCCTACTCAGCAACCATGATGCTGAGGGGTATAGAGAAAAGAACTGTGTTTCTGCAGTTTGAACTTTCTGAATAAATTTTTGCTGAAAACTGGGAATCCTGGACGAAGAGCCAGCTTTGGAAAGTTAATTTAGCTAGAGCGAGAACTCCAGAGAATGTACCCATGGAGGTATGTGTTTACATGTTGCGGGAAAATGAGGCCCAGCAGGACATAAAAACCTGAGATATAAGCGAGGCTTTGTATATACATTCCAAAAGGTTAAAATGAGACCCCAGTATCTTTTCCATCCAATCTCCACAGATTAAAGATTTTTCTCCTTTCTTTCAGGAGAGGAAGAGGGAGGCAGCTGCCTGTATATAAGCCGAGAAAATCCATTTTTCTCTGCTCCTCACCAACGGAATGTTTCGGCTACTCCTCTAGGAGAGTTTTCCATCTCTCTTTCGTCACACCGCCCTAGAGATGAGAACTGAGGAAAGTCCTTATCGCTTATTTACTGTAGTTAATAAGAAATCTCTCTGATCCAGACTATGTGTGTGCATTCAGAATAAAATGCTGTGTGCATTCAGCATAAAATGAATACAGATGAGCATTAAACACCTAACAGATGTCTGGAACTAAATGTTAGACATTCCAACACTGCTTCCACAAAATCCCTGCCCACCACCACCACACTAACCAGATGCCTTAGGTCAGGTTATTGGAGCAACAGGCTCTGAGGCAGAGATTTGTGTGCAGGAAGTTTATTGGAAAGTACTCTCAGAAATAACACCTAAAAGAAAGTGAGGGAAGTAACATTGGGACTAGGGAGAAATGCAACTGTAAAGTGAAAGGCAAATCGGAGTCGAGTTTGCAGACTTCTGCATCTTATTCAGGACACCAAAGTTTTGCTGCAGCAAAGGAAGCCATTTAGGGATGACAAAGGATTTTTATAGACATAGAAAGGAAATTAGCCTGACTCCTATTGATTGGACCAGGTTTGTCCGTCTTACAGGGGAGGGTTTAGGGGAGGAGGGCTTTACTTTGTCTTGGGTCAAAGGTGCTGTACTAAGGGTTTGATTGGCTATCTGGGTCAGCTGCCTTGGTGGGGCTTTCCAATTTCAAAAGATAAAGAGGAAACTACAGAGGACAAGGATTTGTTTTGGGCTCTGAGGGAGCCCAGGGCTTTCCCCATACAAATTTATCAGCAGTAATTATAACAAAGACCTCACTTAATTCCTTAGGGAATGCAGGATCTATAATGGACCAGAGTTGTCCCAAATTTAGAGCAGAGGTCAGACCCCTTTAACCAGGGTTTCTTAACCTTTTTTGTTCCACAGGCCCCTTTGCCAATCAGGTGAAAACCACAGACCCCTTACTAAGTCCATAATATACTGTGTATTATTTAATAAATATATCACACCCACAGTAACCCAGCCACACAAGAATAATGCTATTTTTTTTTTATTATTTCAATTCAAGCTCACGGACCCCTTGCTAAGAACCCCTGCCTTGAACTGACCAATCATTAGATGCGAGCTGCCTCTAGGGTGGGACCAGAGGCAGCCCCCTTTAGCCAAGGGTAACGCCCAGAGACAGACTCAGCTGACAGCCATCAGTGGCCAGCACTCCTGAAGGTGTGAGAGGTTTGCCTCAATCTTGAAGGGCACTATGGCATCACTTCACCATATCAACGCCTCCAAACATGACCACATCCTCACATTGTTTACTTCTGAATCTAAGCACTGCATGGTTGTATCTGATAGGAGGAAACTCTCAGAAGTGTCGTGGTCAGGAAAGGCATATCTAAATCAAGGCTGTATTCCAATAAGGCAAAAGTGCCCCCTCCCATGCTAAGTGTCCACTATACTCAACCTCCCATCAGGGAACTGCCAGTCCTCTAGAGTAAGCAACTATATTGCGGAGGAGGGGGGATGTCAGGATTGCATGCTGTTGCTAGAAACTTGGGCATTTAGCAGTGGCAGTAGCCTAGTCAGCTTTTATGAAGGAATATCCATGATGAGCTGTGAAAGTACCCTATTAGCAAGTATTAATAGTTGGTTCAGACTGGTGGTGAAACAAGACACAGACATTATATAGGTGAGTAAATAAGGTTTACTTATATTTACTTATCTTAATATAGAAAGGAATCAGTACAATCAGAATAGAACTAAAAGAAATCAGTGTAATGTTATCTTCTGACAAATGAAGGTGTGAGCCTAAAAGGGGGAACAATTGCATGGGGGAAAAAATATGATTGAAAGTAGTAGCAAACTTTCTGGAAACTCAAATGCTCCACTTTAAGGCCAATCATATATTTAAAGCTGGGGAAGTTTTTCACACAGAATAAGCTGGATATGTACCTAATCTGGGCCAGGTGTGCTTCATCAGTCCAGGTATTGTATCATATGCAATATGAAAATGGAATATAGTGTATTCAGAATTGAAAATAGTGGTTCAGTTATCACCCTTGGTATCCCTGTTTTACATATTTTACAGAAATCAGAACTAAAAACTGGAAATATATTTATATCTGGGAGTCATGCAAACAGATTCTCTTCTATTCCTGTTGATCCTGAAGGTGTATTGCTATCTCTTCAAGGTAAAAACCAACTCCTTCTGATCCAAATATTAGAACCAGATGGGTGGTGAAGGCATTTGCCAGATGAATAGCTCCATATCAAGTGCAAGGGGCTGTGTTAATGCACTCTTGAAAGAGACTACATGTGCAGTGGAATAACCACTTTATTAATCTTGTATTCATATACCCCTATTCTCCAAGACCCAAGTAAAACAGTCAAGTTAAATTTTCCTGTAATAAGGAAAACCATACCTGTATCTTTCAAGTTTTTAATAGTGGAACCAATCTCTGATTTCCTAGGGATGCAGTACCTATTTGACTTATTTTTGGTTAGGATCTTGATCTCTTCTTCCATAAGAACAATCATACCAATTTGAAGATTTGCTGGATATGTCTAATCCAATAGTATACTTAGAGAATAGGGGATATAATGGAAGCCTGTCTTTTCATACCTAATAGGCCCACTGTGATGTCTTGAGCTAAAATTCCGTTTACCACCTGAATTCCTTCCCCTTGAGCTACACCATGACTGGTGAACCACAGATATGTTCTAGGTACTCATACTAGTTTTCTTTTACTGATGTGTAACCGCTGGCCAAATTGATGTAATTATGAATTCCAAAAATATAATTGGATCATGCTTGTAAACTGATCTGTTAATCTGGGCATGATTAGGTTATGATTAGGGTGTTGAGCCCCACCCCTTGGTGGGTGGGGAATCAAATATAAAAGGCAAGGCAAAGAACAGAATTGAAGCAGTCTTTTGAGAAGCAGTCTTTTGAGAAGCAGTTTTGATGTTGGAAAGAAGGCTCCAGGAGAAGAGAAGTAAGCCGTTTGCCTGATTGTCTACAGCTGACCTTGTGGAGGAAACAGGAGCTAAGCCCGGAGAGAAACGCAGCCCAGGAAGAGAGGAACCCCAGAAGCCTGAACCCTGCCAAACGCTGGCAGCTGTCTTGCTCTAACACGTGGCAATGGACTGTGGTGAGAGAAGAAACATAACGCTTTATGGCCTGGTATCTGTGGACTTCTACTCCAAATAAATACCCTTTGTAAAGACCAACCCATTTTTGGTATTTCACATTAGCACCTCTTTGGCTGACTAATACATGATGTAACAAATTTCCACAAATTTAGCAGCTTAAAACACTTCTGATGTCGCATTTCTTAGTGTTATAGGCTAGAGGTTGGACATGGCAGCAATTCTTACCAGATTCTGGGGTAGAATCTGTTTTCAGGTGCTAGTAGGCTGTTAGCAGAATTCAGTCCCATGCACTTGTCAGATGGATGGCCCCTTTCCCTTGCTGGCTTTCAGCAGGTGTCATCCTCAGCTTCTGGAGACCACCTCACTCTGGGGTTCATCTACAAAGCCAGCAACAATAAGTCAAGTTCTTTCCGTGCTTCAATTTCCCTCATTTCCCCTTCTGCAGCATCTCTCTTCTGCTTTCCTCTCCCAATGCCTCTGACTCCTCTTCCTTCCTCTTCTACTTTAAGGGTGCCTATGATTACATTGGCCCCACCTGGGTAATCCTGGATAATCACCCAATCCTAAAATCAGCTGATTAGTAACCTTAATTACATTTGCAAAGTACTTCTTGGAGGATTTGGGGAATCTTGGAGGCAACATCATTAGAATTCTGCTTACCAACCTATCCGATATTTCCATTAGCTCAGAACAAGTGCCCAAGAATCCCTGAAAATTCTGGGATTTCTCTTTCTCCAGTACTGAAGTACCATGGAAAATGACTGAAGAACTCTTTGGAGGAAAGCTAAAATATATTTTTGAACAGATGCCTTGTATTTCTTCATTCAAGCAGCCCTTAGTCCATGGATAACTCTAGATTGGGATATTAGTGAAAAGCCATGCCTGCAACTCTATGAAGATTAACAATAGAGTATTGGAAGGTGGCATAATGCAAACTTGGCAAAAACAAATATCTCTAATCCTAATAAGTTTTCAAACATCAGTTTCCTGTAATAAAGCAATATCTCAAAGAATGTTTTCATTTGTAGTAATTTAGGTTAATGTGCATATTTTATTGTCTTAAATGGGGGCAGTATGGGAAAATCTATGGGGAATATGAACTCCCAGTCCTTCCACCAAAACAACAATTAAACAGGCAGGAACTGTCTGAAACAACTATTTTGAAACTCCAGAGGCCAGATGAACACTGTAGGGCATCCAGAGAAGAGCAGGAGAAAGAGGCAAAGGACAGTAAATTGCTCTCTCGAAGCAGTGGCTACCAGCGCCCATCCCACACTCTTATGGCAGGCCACCTTGGGGTCCAGGCCCTGGCTACCTCTCTGGTGATGGAAAGAGACATGAAAATCCCTTCAAACTCATTAGAATGGCTGCTATTTAAAAAAAAAAAAAAAAACTGAAAAATCACAAGTGTTGGAGAGAATGTGGAGAAATAGAAACATTCATTCATTGCTGGTGGCAATGTAAAATGGTGCAGCCTGTGGAAGACAGTTTGGCAGTTTCTCAGAAAGTTAAGTATGGAACTATCATATGACACTGCAATCCTACTGCTAGGTATATACTCAAAAGAACTGGGACTTGAACAGATACTTGCATACCAATGTTCACAGAGACATTATTCACAATTGCCAAAAGATGAAAGCAACCCAACTGTCCATCAACCAATGAATGGATAAATAAAATGTGGTATATGCATACAATGGAGTATTATTAAGCCATAAAAAGGAATGAAGTCCCAATGTATGTGACTACATGGGTGAACTTGGAAGACATGTTTTTTGAAATAAGCCAGCCACAAAATTACAAATATCGTATGAGCTCACTGATTTGAAATGATTAGAATAAGCAAACGCATAGAGTCAGAATCAAGAATATAGGTTACCAGGGCATGGGGTGGGAATAGGGAATGGGAAATTAAGGCTTAAAATGTACAGGGTTCCTATTTGGAATGATGGAAATGTTTTGGAATGGATGGTGGTGATGGTAGCACAACATTGTGAACACAATTAACAGCACTGAAATATATATATCTGAATATGATTAAAAGGGGAAATGTTAGATTGTATATATGGTAACAGAAAAAAAATTTTTAACCCATAGAACTATACTACACAGTTAACCTTAAGTTCAACCATGGACTTTAATAGTGCAATTATAAAAATGTGCTATCATCAAATGTAAGAAATATTCCACACCATTGCAAGTTGTTGGTAGTGGGGTGATGTATGGGAATCCTGTATTTTGTGCGTGATTGGTCCGTAAACCCTCCTCTAAGAAAAAAAGTGATGGGGACAGTATGGCATTTAAAAAATATATAAGATTACATGCAAACTATTTTACATTTTGATGCATATATATGATACTATATGGTACATATATATGTGTATTTTTATGAATAACAGGCTATATAGTATTACAGTGGGCACATAAAATGCAAAATAACAAAATAGCCTCTATTTAAAATATACACATGTATTATTACACTTCATGTATAAAACATAGTGTAGTTCATATAAAAGAATAGTCAATATTGTTTATATTGATAAATCAAGTACGTCAGTAATCAATCTGATGAGTATTAGCTAGGACATGGTAACAGAGAGCTAAACTTATAGTGGCTTAACTAAGCTAGAAACTTATTTCTCTGTCTTGTAACAGTCTTGAGATGAATAGTTCAGGACTGATAAGATGAATCTACTCCATTGGTCATCTTATTGGTCTTCTATCTCTAGGACACTGTCCTTATCTACATGGTCTAAGGTGTCCTGCTACCATGTCCATGTTCCAATAAGCCACATACAGGAAGGGAACACACAGAGTCCAGATTCTTTCCTTATATGGACATATCCCATAAATAGTCCACATCCCTTCCACCTACATCCCATAGGCCAGAACTGTAATGTGGCCACAAAGAATTGCAAGAAATGCTTTGGAATATAGTCATTTTTCTGGATGGAAAGGGCATGGGTAAAACTGGGGAATGTATTACCTTGAGAGAGAATGAGAAGAACTGGTAGAACTGAATGAAAAGTGGGTGGATAGAGATCCAGGACACAGAGCACAAAAAGGAATCCAAAAAGATCACCCCATTTCTGTAAAAAGTCTTTCTCAGGAGCTAAAGTCATAAATGCCATATGCAGACACACACACACATACACACATATACATACACCCCAGTAAAGGCTGAGAATCTTCTCTAGGCGCCTTTCCTACTAAAAAGGAAATAGCCAATACTTGGCTTGCCTCTCCCTCAAAATTTTTCTGTGATGGTCTTAAGATTGCTCTTAATCTTTTTTTGATGACAGACCACTTGTGGCAATAGAACATAAGGTCTCCATACCCCTGTTTGCTCACACATTCCAACAAAACTCCTTTTCTGTGTTTGTACAATAAGAACCTTACAACTTTGCATGAAACCCAGAAATATTGAATGAGATTCCTTAGTAAACTTTAGCAATGTGCTGATTTTAGTTTATGAAATACCAAATTTTATGAACCTTGATAATTCATTCATTAGATTACTAGTAATTAATCTTTACTATTAAGCAGAACAGGAACTCTGTCATCTGTAGTTACCTAAGAAATGACTTGCATTTTAGGATCGCTTTTTGATTGATCCATCCAGGGGATCCTCACTTGCCAGTCCCAGAGATCACATTTTGGGAATTACTAGCTGGGACATTTGGCCCATGGCAACACACTGGCATCCTTCCTCTACAGGCTTCAACACCTGGGATTAATAATAAGCTATCAGATGGGAGATGGGTGCCCTATTCCTAAGCTATGTGTATCATTAGCCAGAGAACTGAGCAGGTCCAGCTGTTTAGCTATACCTGTAGCACAGAACCTGGGGCCTTCTCAGTGGCAGTGCCTACGTCCCTCTTTCTTTTCCACTTTCTGGGAAGGAGGGGCCTGAAAAAATAAAAGTCCCTTCTCTGTCCAAATGAAAAGATTTAAGGCAGCATTTCTTTAACTTGCTTAATTATAAGACAAACCCAGGGCTCTTAATAAAACATCCCATCCCAGACCTATTGAAAATAAGTCTCCAGGGAAACTCCTGAGAAACTGCAGCCCTTAATGGGCCTCCCAGGTAATTTTTATGAGGCAAATTTGGGAAACACTGATTTAAGAGTTAGGTTGGGCCATTAACTTCCAGCAATATGTGAGGGAGATTTAAGCAGGAAATTTATTTACTCTAACACCCTAGTGAAGGCTTTGGAATGAGTTGCTACGTGGTGCATCCTGGGAACACAGGCTCAGGCACAAGAGAAACTCGCAGCAAAGGAGTGCTTTCTTATTTACACTGCACAAAGGGCCCCCAAAAGCAGGGGGAGTTAATACAGCAAATGCCTTCGATGAGGAGAAAAGGATATGGATTTTTCTCATTCCTTCTCTAAACCTAACCGGTTAGGCTGCAACCCTGGTAAGTGTGTCTACTTTCTCGATTAAAATAGTCCCTCAGTTGGGTGTCCTAGATTGAATAGTAGGGGATTAAGCCTATTTTCTATGTTTCCCCTCTTACTGTATCAACTTTATCAGTCATAAAGGACACTTTGCATCTCTGTCTGATGACCCTCTTTTCTCTTAATTGATTAAGACTCAGGCAGTGAGTTGATGTGCTATTTATTGGGGCCACCTTGTAAGGTTCAACATTTATCTCTAAGAAGTACCACCCAGGACAGAAGTTTGCAAGTATGAAGGTGTTAGTAGCAACCTGACAGTTGAGAAAAGAGAGGGAGAGATGACTGTGACCAACAGGGCAGCAAGGCCTTGCTGACCAAGTAGGAACTCAGCCAGGACCTCGTCTAGGTGCCCTTCTTTCCTCTCTTGATTAAACTCCTAACCTGCCTTGGTATTAGTTTCTATATATAATAAAACACATTGTTTTATGGCCAAGTAAGAAAAGGAAAGGAAGGAGAAGGAAGTGGGATTTCTGGGAACACATAAACTGGAAATCAGGCCAAGCAATCTGGGTGGGGTTTTGAGAACAATATCCCCCAAAGCAGAGTAAAATTGGTTGTGAGATAAGGAAGAAAAGAATAAAATAAAGGAAGGGATTAAAAATACTGTATTAGAAATATGATGGGAAAATAAAACAATGAATGAAGTAAGTTATATCAAAAGGGTAATGTTTAAGAGATGGAAATTTAATTAGGAAAAGAATGGTCTATCATTAATATATAGAATAATGCTCTTGAGAAACAGGTGAAAGAGAAATACAAAAGGAGTAGTTCATAGAGGATGATATTCATAAACTGTTCCCATCTTCATATCTCGGATGACTAAAGTAAAACCCACTGGGCAAAACAACAACCCTAAGACAGCTCATATTTATGAAGCACCTACTGAATCACTGTACTAAGCCTTTCATGTACAGGTTTTTTGGCTTCTTTATTGTTATCTTTTTCATTTAATCTTCACAACTAACATTATGCTGAAATTACAGTTGATTTGTTAGAAGTCAAAAGGCTGGAAAACTTGGACTATATCTCAAGTTTCCCAATTCCTAGTTCTCTTCTCCTTTCACTCTATGATGCCTTCAGTGATAGTATGATGACTTTTGATCTTAGGACAGAGGGGCATGTACTTGTGATATGATGTAGTCTTAAGCACAAGGAATGCCTGGTGCTTGCTTATGTCTGAGACTAAGAGTAAGATTAAGGCTAAGATTATGACTTTTCCAACAAGTGCTCTAGGCAGGAAACCATTTTAGATTTCTTTAGACTGTTCCATTGAGAAGAATAATGAAAATGGGAGGCCCTGATCTTGAAATGATGCTCAGCCTGAAAATTTTTACAACTAAAATTCCACACACGAAAATAAGTATCTCTGAATTTCATAACCAGATGTTGACTTGATCATGCCAAATGCAATTGTGCCTTTTCAGTCTTTCATTGGTGCTTTCTGTCCAGCACAAGACTCTGTAGCATAACCCACAATTTAATAAGCCCCCTGCTGAGAGTATTTGCCCAAAAGATTTCCCTCCTCAGTGCAAAATAATTTTCCATTTAGGCAGCTCTGTTTTTGTTGCTGGTCAGTGAGACATTTAACAAAACAAAATTATTTTATTAGCAAGCATATTATGATACAGAAAGAACAAGTATGTAAAAAGTACTACATATGGCACAGGTCAGGAGTTGAAATGGACAGAGATCACAGTTTTTAAAATGATAATGGATTTTAAATATCTAATAAAACAACTTGAGCAACAACAGTTTGCTAAGCACTGTATCTTTCATGAGAATGGAAAAATTAGCCAAACATCACAGGCTGAACACTCACTCAGGAAAGCTTAGTAGATGAGAAATGGAAAACTCATGTCTCTGAATAGAAAAGCTGAAGTTATGAACAAGTTTCAAAGAAAACCTTATAAAACCATCTTGGCAACAGAGCTCTATTATCGTATATGCCTTTGGCTATAGGAAGGATTCCATATATCTGACTGATTCCATTCTCTGCTTCTGAAAAGAAGAAAGAAAAGAATGGCAAAGTTCTATGCTGGCTGGGACACATTCTTTCCCAATGAGGAACTCGTTGGCATGGACCTTGCTGCACTTTGGTGGCCCTAACTCTCAAGGTATAAGACAACATGACCAGAAGCAAAGACAAAATTCCTCTTGCTGTAGCTACTCATCACTCCACGCTGTAGGAGCAATTCCCTCTTTTACAACACTTTACCCTTAAGTAGTAAACTGAAAGTGGAGAATGAGGTTAAAAATTCATCCAGAGCCAGAAAGGCTTGATATGAGCATAAGGGCCTTCTAGGATGAATTGAAATATGGAACATTTCACACCCCTGGCTCCAATGAGTTTATTGTCTTCTTGTGTGTAAGAGGCAGAAAGAGACTGGAGAGATTTTATGGTTTTATAAACCAGGTCCAAATGTGTTTTTAAGAGGGAAAAAAAAGTGGATGATTTTGTCTTGAGCAGATCATGCTGGAAATATTTAGATACAAAAATGTCTACTAAAGATCTGTCTGTATTGTGGTTTTACATTTTTACTTAAGATATAATAAATAATTACCTTTTTACCTTTTGTTCTAACCTTCAAGCTCTATTCATTATGTCTTCTAATTTCGTTTCAAAGAGGTGAAGATTTGTATGCATTTCAGAGGAATTGTGAGTGCATATTAAATAAAATTAGTTTCAGATAAAATCTTCTTTGATTGTTATGATTATTCAGACTGTTTATTGGTATACAGAGCTGCAGGAGTGCCAGCATTCTCATATCTGCAAATGCATGTAAAAATATACTTGCTATCCCCAGAGTAGACAGCATCAAAGTTCATACAAATGTGCTACAATTGTGAAATGTATATTAATAAAATATAATCAAATATGCTCTAATCCTCAGATTACAAAGGAACAATATAATGCAGTTCACAATTGGGACATGATTAGTTCAAGAAGTCACCTTGCATACCAATCCATTAAAAGAAGAAATGTATTAAAATTTGTATTGTTCAATTCAAAGGACTACAATAAATGCTGCACTTATTCAAAGTGTATTAAAACTAAAATGTTTATTAATATTACTTTAGACCCCAATGCCCACATAGATCACATAATTTAAGCAGGGATTTTAAGGATGTTTTGACATGGGCATGATACGAGGCTGCAGAGTTAAGAAGATACTGAATTGGGAATTGAGATGGAAAAATCTGGCATATTCTCTACTGCTAACTAGCTACTTGCTGTTATGGAAGTCAATGATTTTATGCTTCAGCATTCTTATGTAAAATGAGATTAAAATGCATACTGGTAACCTTTTTACTTCGTGGGGTAGTGAGCTTTCTTTATAAAGTGAGACCTGTCTAAACATATCACTAACATTTTCCTCCCACACACACTCTTTTTGGCAGAATGTCTTCAAGAAATACAAATGTTTTATAACTTTCATCTTCCCTTCTCTTTTCTTCCCTTTTCTTCTCTTCCCTTCCCTTTCCCTATTTCTATCTTTGCAGATTACAGACACATACATTTAACTTTGAATTTAAAACGAACCAATTGTTTTCTGAAGCACATGAGGCTGAGTTTTCAATACATGGTGTTTTGGGTGGCAGTAAACACTGAGGGAGCCGAGGCCTTCTACAAGTGACTATGGTCATTCTTTCCAGCCGCAGCCACATCCAAGTGGATTTCACCACTCTTCACACACTTGATTGGAATACAGTGTTGTGGCATTTGCATCAATATTAGAGACACCCATTGTCCTCATTTCAAAGTTCAGCCAACTCCTGTGCTCTTCACTGAAGTCCACGCATTGTATGGGACTTCACTTGACTTTTGAAAGTACTTCCACATAAATCTAACTCTCTCCCCTTTTTAATTCCATAATCAGTTTTCTCTCTCCCCCTCCATCCTTCCCTCCTTCCCTTTCTCCTCTTTTTCTCTCTCTTTCCTCTATTTTTTCAAAATAGGTAGAAGAAAACTGTTGGCTCTTCTAAGTTCTCTCAAACGTGGCCCTTAAGGACACTGTAGGACACCATGGCTATATCTAAATAGTCTAGTGGCCCTTTACAATTGTGTTTTATGATGCACCGTCACGTGGGATAATAATGAATTTGGAAATGTGTAGACCACTCTGCAATGTGGTATTGTATTTGCCTACATTCCATTTAAAATCACCTCTTCTTAACTTGAGGAGGTGAGCTTTGCCAAAAGCAGGCAGAGAGACTCTCAGAACATCGCCATGCTGTGACTGGGGGAAGCTGAACCAGAAGCTGGGCTGGAACAGAATGCAGGTTCGAGGGAGGGTATTTGAAAGTTCAGATGCCAAGGCTATTAGTTTGGTGTGGAGCTGGCACCTACTTATACAATAAACCCAGGGTTTATTTCAGAAGAAAATTTGAGAATCAGCCTTCCCTCACATCTTTCAAAAAGTTAGATATGAAGAGTCAATTTGTCTCTGCTATTTCCTTTTCATTCCTGGCTACCCATTTAAGAACATGATCATAAATAAATCTTATTGGGTTTGGTATATCTTACATTTTGACATATATGAGGAAGGATTTCATGAACCTTGTAGAATCTCTTGGTTTCTTCTTGGATTCTTACTTGATTCTTAATTTATGGGCTTCTGCTTTGTGGGCTTCTCTGTCTTTCTTATTAATACAATCTGTTAATCATTTAAACGTTTTTCATTAATTTTCCATTGTTGCTTTGCTATGCATGTGTTTTTATTTGAGATCAACTGTGTTTGCTACTTATCCAATAACATATTGTTAACTAGTCTGTAAGCTTGCTGTTGTTTTACTTTTTTTTTTTTTT
>JAQZBX010078172.1:0-14164 GCA_029593785.1 Cabassous unicinctus
ATAAAATAGGTTTTTAACATAATCTGTCCCTCTGGTGAGTCGGAATTAACCATGACATATTTTCTCTTAGTTTCCACTCATCTCCCTTGGAACAGGACAGTGTTTTCCTTTCTTACTTGGTTATTTCTTACAGCTTATTATAGTTAACAGACCTGATGACCCACTTTCTCATTCCCTCTAATAAGAATGCTACCATATGGTATCCTTTCCTTAGGTCTGCTTGTCCCCTTTGGAAGTCCCAGTAAAGGTCAGTATTTAGGATTTACATGATCCTTGCAACATGTTGCTGAGGCTTTGGGCTGCTAGCTTATCGGCATGGCCCTGAGCCTCCTCCCAAGTGCAGCATTTTTCTTCAGTGGTGTAGCATGTGTATAGGATAACATGCATATCTCCCCATGTTAGCTCAAAATTTAAAACCAAGTCCTGAAATTCCCCAGTAAATTTAGCTGGGTCCTCTGAAAATATCACCAATTGATTTTTACATTGAGCTAAATCTGTCAGGGAGAAGGGTACATGGACTTGAATTGTTCCCTTGTCTCCATTTGCTACTTCCCTTACAGGGTAGATACCATTCTTGGGTCCCTTGGTAGGGTGAAAAGTCCTACTTCTGGTGACTCCTGCTGGACTAGTTAAGAGCACATAAACTGGGGGTATGGAGGCAGGAGGTGAGTCCAAGGGAGCCTTAGGTTCAGGGACCTTAATTTCAGGGACCTCAGGCTCAGGAACTGCAGGCTTGGGGACCTCAGGTTTGGAGACTTCAGGCTCTGGAACTTCAGTCTCTGGAACCAGATTGCAATGCAGGGGAGAACTGAGGAGGGGGTCATCTAAGATCTCACTGTCCTTTTCAGGTTTTCTATGTTCAGGTTCCTTTTCTTCTGGCTCATTTTTCTTCTGGTTCTCTCTTTTCTGGATCTTTTTTCTCTAGCTCCTTCTTTAATGAGTTTTTTTTTTGTGGGGGGAGGTGAATTCACTTACTGAGCACAATACAAACTGTATGACCCATTTAAACTTCTGTTCTGAGAGTTGGACTTATGAAATCTTTGGCTACTTCCCTTCCCTTTTACACAGGAGGTCTAACTGCCAGAAAGGGATATAATTCAGAGTGCCATTGGCAGGTCAGTTTCTTTTTCCTCAGTGGGGAAGCTTGTCCAGTTTTTGAGAATACACTCCAGTGGGGAGTCTTTGGGTATGCTAGAGGGCATTCCCATTATTCTAGGGAAAAATGGAGAAGATTTTGTCAGCCAATCTGTTGTCTCAGATTCTGGGCCTGACTAAACCTTTAAACTCCCGGCCAAAGCTTCCAAGTTCCTCAGGCCTTGGGAGATGTTTGCAGCTGCTGCTCTGGTTCTCAGTGTCCTGAGGATTCAAAGTTGTGCTATTGGGCATCCCCATGGCAAACTACATCTTTGGAGTTGTCCAGACGTGGGTTCTGAACCCAAACAACCAAAACAAGTTAATTTTCCTGGTATAGGATCTGGCTTGAAACCTTTCTTTTGGCCTACTCTTGCAGAGGTCTTAGGAAGTGGTTTCATTTTATGGTCACTTCCAGGGAGTTTTGCAGTTAAACCAGACATTAAAAGTCCATTAAACAATATGCGGGTTTATTTCTGGGCTTTCAATTCTATTCCATTAATCCATATGTCTATCTTTAGACTAATGTCACACTATCCTGATTACTGTACTTTGTACTAAGTTTTAAAGTTGGGGCATAGTAAGTCATCCATACATTTTTCCTTTTCAAGATTGTTTTGGCTACTCTGTGTCCCTTGCATTCCTACATGAATTTTAGCATCAGCTCATCAATTTCTGCAGAAAAGCACCTGAAATTTTGATAGAGACATTGACTCTGTAGATCAATTAAGTCTTTGATCTATGAACATAAGATGTTCTTCCCATTTATGTAGGTTTTTTATTCCAATAATGTGATGTGTCTTTCATCCCCTGCTTACTGGTGTTCCTGATCTGGCCAGAGCTGAGATTCAAAGCAGGCTCTGCTGGCCAAATTCACTGAAGAGAAACCACTTTCCTCCCTCCATTGCACCCTCTCTTCCATAGAGTCAGGTGTCTGCTCCCCTGTTAGTCAGCTGCACTTAGAAACAGGTGTTTTCCAGGTTATACAACTTGAGGGTGGAGGCTGAGGGCCATTCCTAGCTGTGGGTTTAGTAAGTCACAGTTGCAGTTTCATCTCTCTGTCTCTCACCCTCCTGGTGGTTTTGCAGCACTGTCCTGGTATGCTAATCCCCAGTGCAGGTTCCTCATACAGCTGTTTGCCATTTGTTCATTATTTTTATGAGTGAGTTAAGCCCTGTCTGCCTACTACAACACCATCTGCCCATATCATAATGTTTTGATTACTGTAGCCTTGTAATAATTTTTAAAATTAGGAAGAGTTAGGGCTCCAGCATCCTTTTTTAGGATGTTTTTGGCTCTTCTATAAAAATTTTTGCTCTCCTATAAAAATTTGTTGATTAGCTTTACCATTTCTTCTAAGATGTCAGTAGGAGTGTGACTGTGATTACCTTGAATCTGTAAAACACTGTAAGTAGAATTGAGACTGTAGCAGTTTTATATTGGTTATGAATTCCAAAAATAGATAATAGATTGTGTTTATAAACTGCTTTGTTTCTCTGGGCATATTAGATTGTGTTAAATTCAGAGGTTTCACTTTTACATGATTAAATTATGATTAGGGCTTTGATTCAGCCATGTCAGTGGGACATTGAGTCCCTGCCCCCTTGGTGAGTGGGAACTCACTGAGAAAATGACATAGCAAAGGAGACAGTTTTAGTTTTTGAAGCTGGAGCCCTGGGATGTAAATACACAGAGAAGAAGAACACAGAGAAAGAGAGACAGCTCATTAGACACAGCAGCGGCTCTGGGAAGAGAGATGAGCATGATAGCCTACAGCTGACCTTGTGAAGAGAACTGGACAGCTGAGCCAAGAAAGAAATGAGCCCCAGGGAGAGAGATGGGCCTTATACAAGCCTACAACTGAGATTGGAAGAAGCTGGGACCACAGAAACTTAAGAGGAAGAAGATTGGCTGAACCCTCACAGGCACCAACCATCATCCTGCATCAACATGTGAAAAGACTTTGGGTGAGAAAATAGCTCTTATGATACCTTGAGTTGGACAGTTTAGAACCTTGTGACTGTAAGCTTCTACCCCAAATAAATACCCTTTATAAAAGCCAACAGAGTTCTGGTGTTTTGCAACAGCACTCCTTTGTCTGACTAATACAGACACCTTAACAATATTTAGTCTTAAAATCCATGAACATGAAATATCCTTCCATTTTTTCATATCTTCTTTGAGTACTTTCAGCAATGTTTTACAGTTTTTTGAGTATAAGTCCTTTACATTCCTGGCTAAATTTCATCCGAATTATATGATTTTTTTACATTTCTCTAGTATATGGAATTTTATTACAGTTTTCATCTTAAAATTGTTAATTATTAATATAGGGAGGCATCAATGAATTTTTGTTTTGATATTGTACCCTCCACTTTGCTGAACTGGTTATTATACCTTAGCAATGTTATGGATTTTGAGAATTTTCCATATATAGAATCATGTCATCTGCAAACAATGATAGTTTTACTTCTTTCCTTCCAGTAAGGATTCCTTTTATTGCTTTTTCTTGCCTAATTACTCTGGCTAGACCTGACAGTACAACTTTGACTACTATAGTATTAGTCAGCCAAAGGAGTGCTGATGCAAAATACCAGAAATCTGTTGGCTTTTATAAAGGATATTTATTTTGGTAGCAGCTTACAGTTATCAGGTCATAAAGCATAAGTTTCTTCCCTCACCAAAGTCTGTTGCCATGTGTTGGAGCAAGATGGCTGCATACATCTGCCAAGAGTTCAGGCTTCCTTGGTTCCTCTCTTCCCAGAGCTTTTTTCTCTTCAGGCTCAGCTGCACCTGCTCTCCCCACAAGACCAGCTGTAGACGATCAGGTGACTGCCTCAGCCTCTCTCCCCTGGACTTGATTCTCTCTGGGCTCAGCTGCTCTGCTCTTCTGTGTGATTACTTCCCGGGACTCCAACATTAAAACTCCAACTCTCTTCTCTGCCATATAGTTTTCTCTGTGAATTCCTACCCACCAAGGTGCCAGGGACTCAACATCTTACTGATTTAACCCTATCAAAACCCTAATCATAATTTTATCTTGCTCAGGTACAGACCAGTTTATAAACATAATCCAATATCTATTTTTGTAATTCATAAACAATATCAAACTGCCACAACTACTGTTGACAGTGAGTGTACATTTCTTTCCAGGCATACGAAGTTAGCTGTGGGATTTTCATATAGGTCTTTTATCATTTTGAGTTAATTTCCTCTTATTCTTAGTCTTTTGAGAGTTTTTATAATATGGATGCCAGATTTTGTCAAATGAATTTCCTGCACCAATTTAGATGGTATGTTTTTATTTTGTTTGAATTTGTTTTTACTTCATATTATTAATATGGTGTATTATATTAATTTATTTTCTTATGTTGAACCACCATTGCATGCTTGGGATAAATCTCACTTGGTCATGGTGTGGATTTTTAAATGTGCTATTGGATTCTGTTTGGTAGTTTTATTGAATATTTTTGCATCAATATTCATAAGGGATATTGATTCATAATTTTATTGTGGTTTCTTTATCTAGCTTTGGTGTTTCTGTGATGCTCACTCAATAGAATGAGCTATGTAGTATTCCCTTGAGTTCAATTTCTTGGTGGAATATGAGAAGAATTTATGTCTGAATGTTTGATGAAATTTATCAATGGACCTTTCATTTCTTGTGATTTTCTTTATTGCGGGGATTTGATTGGTATTTTGAACTCTTTATTTGTTTTTTGGTCTGTCCAATTTCACTATTTCTTCTTGAATCAATGTAGCAGTTTGTGTGTTTCTAAGAATTTGTCCATTTCACCCAGTTTATCTGTTTTGTTGGGGCACTATAATTCATAGTATCATCTTGTACTCCATTTTCTTACTGTGGGATGGATGATAATGCCCCCTTTTCATTTTTTATTTTAGTTATTTCTGTCCTTTCATTTTTTGTCTTTGTTAGGCCAGCTAAAATTTTGTCAATATTATTGATCTTTACAAAGATACCACTTTTGATTTCATTGAACTTCTCTATTGTGGTTTTATTTTTTTCTTCATTTAGCTCCACTATAATCTCTGTAATTGCATTCCAATTGCTCCTTGTGGATTTATTTTGCTCCTTGCTTTCTAGTACCTCATGTTGTGAGGTTTGGTCTCATATTTGAGATACTTTTCCCTTTTCTTGGTAATAATTCAGGGCTGTAAATTTCCCTCTCACCCCTGCTTTTTGCTGTAGCTATAATTTTTTTTTTTGTAATTTGCCTCATAATATTTCCTAAATGCCTTTGTGATTTATTCTTTGACTTAGTGGTTGTTAAGCATGCACTCTATAATTTCCACATACAAGATAATTTTCCAATTATCCATCTGATATTGGTTTCTGGCATCAATTCTTTGTTGTCAGAGATGATTCATTGTACAATTTCAATCTCATTACTAATTTTACTAAGTCTTGTAATGTGATCTAAGATATAGTCTATTTTGATGAATGAACCATGTGCGCTAGAGAAGCATGTATATTTTGATCTTTGGGATGAAGTGATCTACATATATATCTTAGGTCTAGACTGTTTATATTATTGCTCAGTCTTCCATTTTCTTATCAATCTTCTATTATAAAATTATTTAATAATATTTAATAAAATTATTATTAAATGTTGTATATTGAAGTCTATTACTAGATCATAGAACCATCTCCTTCTTCTTTCAAAAGTGTCAGTATTAATGCTGCATTATGTGGATCTCTGCTGTTTCAGTGCATATATATTTTAGCTGTTAAATCATTTTGTTGAATTGACTTCATCATTATCAAGTCAACTCCTTTGTCTCTTTTAAGAGTTATGTACTTGAAGAATACTTTATCTCGAATTTGTATAGTTACTTTCATTACTATTTTCATTTAATATTTTTTAACAATCTTGTGTCTATTAATTTAAGATGAGTCTCTTGTAAAAAGCGTATAGTGTTAACCATTGTTCAATCTCTGCCTTTTGATGGGGATTTTAGTCCATTTGAATTTAAAGTAACTATGGATTGTGCAAAACCTTCTTCTGCCATTTTTAGTATTTGCATTTTTGCTTTATACTTTTTTGTCTGTCAATTCTTCCATTAATGTTTATTTTCACATTCATTCTATATTTTGTACTGTAGTAGGTTCAGCCCCAGTTAATTCCCTCCCATTTATTTTTTTAGGGATTCCCTCTGTGTTTACTACTGTACTTAAATACAACACCCTAAATGTATAACAATCTCATTTGATTTGATAGCATCTTAAGTTAAAAATGTACACAAATATTGTTCCTATCCCCACCATCCCAACAGTTTATTGTTGTATCTTTTACAGTGTATATCTTTACATATTAAAAACACTAAACCATAGGATTGCAATTACATTTTTTTCTGCTGCCAACATTTTTATTTCTCCATCGTTTCCTCACTCTATATAGTTCATTTAAGCATGTTTTCTTTCCTTCCTTTCTTCTTCATCCATTCCTTCCCTCCCTCCTTCCTTCCTTCAATAGAAGTTACAAGTTTATAAAACAATCATGCATAACATACATAATTCACACATATCACATAACTGACACGTTGCATTATTTTGGAATATTTGTTAAAAGTGATGAAAAAGTAGCATCAAATTAGTACTGTTAACTATAGTCCATAGCTTACATTTGATGTATTTTTCCCATAAACCATCATTTTATTAACACCATGTATTTGTATTGTATATTTGTTATTGCTCATGAGAGAATATCCTCATATTTTTAATGTTAACAATAGTCCACCATCCACCACAGGGTTCACTGTCTTATAAATTCCCATGCCTGGTAAAATCAATGCAAAGTGTATACTCAGTGTTTCTCAGCTTCATTACAGAGTGGTGTTGTAATCACTTCAGTCACGTTTGGAACATTTTTATTACTCCAAAAGGAAAAATCCTATTATTTTTGGAGAATGTTCTTTTCAGGATCTGTACAAATAAAAAACGAAGTTACATTTAAAAATTCAATACAATATAACACTGGCTTATAATTACACATATTGTTAAATTTACCAAAATCTTTTAATTATTTATCCTACTTTTTTCCACTACCTTGTGTTTACTTTTCCATCTGAAGAATTCCCTGTATTATTGCTAGTAGGTTAGGTCTAGCAGTGATGATCCCCCACGTCTTTTGTTTATCTAGTAATGTGTACATCTCACTCTCATTTATAACACAGTCTTGTCAGATATAAAAGTTTCTTTTGAAATTGTTTCCTTTCATCACTTAAATATTTCATCCCACAGCCTTCATGCTGCCATCATTTTTGTTGAGAAATCAGCACTCAATTTTATAAGGACTGGCTTTAATATAACATGTTGCTTTTCTCTTGCTGCTTTTAGAATTCTCTTCTCACTTTGCATTCTACAGTTTTTACTGCATAATGTCTGGGCATAGTTCTCATCAAGTGTATCCTGATTGTTGTTCCTAGTATCCTTGAATGTGAGAGCATGCCTTCCATTAAATTAGAGAAGTTTTCTTCCATTATTTCTTTGACTACTCCTCCTGCCTCATTATCTCTTTATTCTACCAGGACTCCTGTTATGACTCTATTTGTATTCTTTAAGGTATCCCACATGTCTCTTAGGCTCTGCTCACTTATTCCCATCTGTTTGCTTTCTCTTTTTCTGCCTGAATCATTTTAAATATGCTGTCTTTGATTTTACAGATTCTTCTTTCTATATATCCAACATTAGTTCTTTTCTCTGATGATTTCTGAAAATTTATTTTGTTCCTTTTGATGGGCCATAATTTCTGACATCTTTAATTCTAAACTTTTGTTTAACAATGTACATTTTAACAATTTAATGTTTTAATTATGGGATTTGGTCCCCAAGCTGTCTGTTTCTTAAGTTTGTATCCAGATGGTTAAATGACAAGTATATCATTGAGTGTCATCAGATAAGGAAAAATAAATCAGTGCAAAAAAACACCTTTCAACATCTTTGAAAATAATCTCTATGTTGGCTGGTACTCTTTTCTATAGTATATTTCTCCTATAAGCCTGAGCCATAAGTGTGGGGTCCTCTCCTTTTCTGAGGCTGTGCTATGTCATAGGCTTGTTTTGGGCCTTAGAAATTGCCCTGTTTACTGGAATTGAAATACACCCCCTATCCCTATGGAATAGAGTTCTTCCCTTCAGGGTGCTGTATTGTATGACCTAAGTCCTAGAATCCTTTGCCACAGGCCACTTTGAATTAATTGTTTCTTATACTGCTTTAGCTGTCTGAAACCTGTGCCTCCCTGTACAACAAGGTTTTGGAGGAACAAGAAGGAAATGGTTCTCCTCTCTCATGCATGCTGACTAACAATGGATAGATTAGAACAAACAAAAATGCACTCTAGTATTCCCATAAGGGTTACATTTCTCCCTCCAAAAGAGTCAGTGACCCACAATAAGAGATCAAGTCCATTCCACACTGTGACAGCGAGGGGATGTGCAGGGGACAGCTTGTGTTACCAGTTTAAAATTGCATTTTCTTGACTTAGGACTCACTCTATTGCTAAAATCATTTATCAGTTGTATAGTGTTTGGGGGGAAATAGTGTGGCAGTTTGAGTTATTGTGGACCCCCAAAAATTATGTTCTTAATGTAATTCATTCTTGTGCATGGAAACCTATTCAAACAATTGTAGGTGGGACTTTTTTTTTTTTTTAATTAAATTACTTCAGTTAAGGCCCTTTGCTTAGATTCTAAGATGCAGGATGGGTCTTAATCTTCTTTCTGTAGTCCTTCATAAACAGAGGAATAAAAAAGACACAGATATGGAAAAAAGCTGCAGACAGAGAGAGGAACCCAGAACCTGAGGGCGAACGCCCTTTGAGCCAAAATCTGAAATCAATGGAACACAGAAGATGAGAAGATGCCACATTAGCCAGAAGCTGAAAGTGATGAGGCCCAGAGGAAAGGGGACAAATGTGTCCATGCTTCCATGTGCCTGATTGCCTGGGAAGCTCACGGAGAAAGGAGCTTCTGATGATGACTTACTTTGGACACTCTCAGGGCCTCATAACTGTAAACTTTTAATCTAATAAATCCCCTTTGTAAAAGATAACCCATTTCTAGTTTATTATTCCCACAACTTTAAGCAAGTTAAAACAAATTTTTTTCTGGAAGTGTGGAGTGCATGCTGCTATGCAAATACCGAAAATATTAAAGGGGCTTTTAAAATATGTGTATGGAATTCTTTGGAATAATTATGAGATCCTTGAAAGAAAAGGCCTAGAGTGCATCGAAGAGATTGTTGGTAATAATATGGGCCCTAAAATTACTTCCAATGAGGACTCAGACAATAATGTTGAATGCATCATTGCAAACTGGAAGAAAGGCAAGCGTTGCTTTAAAGTGGTGGAGAACTTTGCAAAACTGACTCCTTATATAGGAAGGAAGGCAGAATTTGAAAGTGACAAGCTTGGATTTTTAGCTGATGTGCTTTCCAAACTAAAATCTGGTTTCTCCTTGCAGCCAATGGTAAAATATGAGAGGAAAGGCTTAAGCTGAGAACTGAACTCCCAGACACAAAGAAACCAGAAGCTAATGATTTAGAAAACTATTAGCTTCTGGAAAATGAGTCCTAAGAAAATAGTGCCCCAGGTGAGGATTCAAATGAAATTGGAACCAACCATTTATTTCAGTCTAAGTAAGGATTGGAATTTCAGTTATCCATGAAATCATACTGTCTGAGAACTTGGACCCCTGTTTCCTACATATGAAACCTACAAGATTTTGTGAAATCTGTATGAATGGAACCACTACCAGCCTATACCAATATGGACAGAAAAAGGATAGATAAAGGGAAAAATTACTACAAAAATCTGCACCATGAATTCAGAATCTGGACTGAAGACATCTTCTTGAGTGCACAGAAAGAACCTGCCCATGTATGCAGAAAGGGTGAGTAAGGGCCAGAGCTTGGAGAGGGCAAGACTTCCACCCTGTTATTCAGAAAGTCTGTTGCTGCCCCAGGCTTCAGAGAGGTCAGTGCACATATGCTAGGATTGGTAAAAATTTGGTCCACACTCCACTATTCTGAGGGAGTTTAACCTGTGTACTGGAGATTGGGGAGAATCTGGCTATCACTACAGTGTTCTCAGATGGTGGGATCTAGATTTTGGCTGTGAACCAGATGCTTGATGTGGGTGGAGCCAAAACACAGCCAATGGGCCCACCCTTGGAAAGGTAAGACTGCTGCACCTTTGGAACTCAAGGAGAAGACACAATTGCTTTAAAGATGACTTTCAGACTTTGAAATCTAATGGTATATGTCTTGCAGGTATTTGGAACTGTTTGGGACCTATGATCATTGTTTTCCTTCTAATTTCTCCCTATGGTAAAGGGGATTTTTATTCTTTGACTGTCCTTCCTTTGTATATTGGAAATACATAACTTGTTCTCAGTTTCATAGGTCCACTGCCCAGGGTGAAATTTGCTCCAAGACACATATCTGTAACCAATTTTGGTGAGACTTGTACTTAAAACTGTTATTTCATCAAAATTTATTAAAGTGTGTGGTCCAAAATGTAAACCATAATGTAAACCATTGATGATGGTTAGTAGCTATGTTTCAAAATTTGTACATCAATTGTAACAAATGTATTATCCACATATAATATGTTATTAAAGGGGAAAAAGGAAAAGGGGGAGGATGTTGGGTATATGAGAATCCCTTATATTCTGTACATGACTTTTCTGTAACCTAGAACCACTGTGAAGATAAAATGGAAAAACCAAGACACTGGGGGAATAAAAGGAAGAAAATGTCACTGTACATAAAAGACAACAGACCTTCCAAGGATGAAAGACATACTGTTAAAAAAATGAAATAATTTTGTTATTTTTTATTATTCCAAATTTTTAATTAAAAAGTTTTTTTTGTATTTTATTTCTTATTTTTAAAGCTATTATTATTATTTCATTTTCTTATTCATTGTATTTCATTATTTTGTTGACTTCATTTTTGAAGAAGTTTTGGATCACAGCAGGGTTTCAGCTATGACAGGGGAGGATCATTGGTGTGGGGAGTCAGTGATGGGGATACATGGGAGGAGGTTCACTTGGAGCATACATATAAGGCATATAAATGTGTTCGAGTGTTCATGGGGCATTGTCATGGTGGATGGAGATTTACATACTAACCAAAAGAATATCTAATTCACATTCTGGAGAGCTCTGCCACATTCTCTAATGGAACAGCAAGAATCCCCTGAGTACAGGGGCAATGACTAGTGAAGGAGGATGGTCCATTGATGGCCCCCTGATATTGATGACTGTACTTATCAACCTTTACTTTTGCTATTGAAACTGAGGCTAGTATTATAGGGTGCCTAAGAGTAGTCTCTTGAGAGCCTCCATAATGAACAAATGTAGCTTCTCTCTAAGCCAAACTCGGCAAAAATGCATTATCCTTCCCCCATCATGGGACCTGTTTTCCAGGGATGCACCTCCCTGGCATCAAGGGATTACTACCAAGCATGAAATAGCAAAGCAATTGGAAAAAGACCTTGACCAAAAGCAGGGAAAGGTAAAGATAAAAGAGTTTATATGGCTAAGAGACTTCAAAGTGAGTCAGGAGGTCATTCCAGAAGTTACACTTATGCACATCTCAGCAGGATCTCATTGACTGCCAAAGTAAATATGAACTTAAATAGTAGGTCTTCTGAGGGTTCTGGAGGCATCCAGACATGATAGTCAGGGAAGATAGCTCAGGAGTTTGGTGCCTTTCCAGTGGGCCCTACTTTGGAATTTATGCTCCCAAGTGTGAAAGAGTTGGACTCAGGTGTGGTTTCCGTACACATGGCACTTCTGACTCTTTCAATTTGAACCTATAATAAGACTAGAGTTGATAGGTGTATGTTGAAGAGACTTAAATCTTTGGGCTGTTCTTTTACCAGCTGGGCCCTAAATCTCAACAGAGTTGCTACACCTGCTCCCCAGTTCATTGGACTCACCCAGGAAAATTACCATCCCAAGGAACCAAGAAAGTCTACAACTGCAAGCAAGAGATTCCCATCCATCTGCCCTATGGGATCAAAGTCCCCTCTCAATTAAAGTTGGAGTAGACATCACCATACCAGAATCCTCAGGATTGGAGAATGAACTATGGACTACATTAGACTTTTGGTATTCTACTGTAGACTCAATGTGATTCTAACAATGGAAGAACAGATATCATTGATGTGGAGGCAGTGGCCACTGGAGATTCTGAGGGCAGGGAGAGTGAAAAACAGGTATAATATGGGGGCATTTTTGGGACATGGGAATTGTTCTGAATAACTTTGCAATGAAATATACAAGCCATTATATATCTTGCCATAACCTACAAAATTGTGCAGGACAGAATATAATATACAATGTAAACTATAATCCATGCTCAGTGGCAATGAACCAAAATATGTTAATCAATTGTAATGAAAATACCACACTAATGAAGGATGTTGTTAATGTGGGAAAATGTGGGAGGTGTAGCGACTAGAGCATATGGGAATCCCCTCTATGGGGGATACATATGTTACATATGTAACATTTATGTAATCTAAGTATCTTTTAATTTTTTAAAAATATGAAATACTGTGATGTAATGAATGCATTTTGTGTATGGAAAGAACATGTATTTTGAAGTTCCAGGGGGTGAAATTTGGTGGTGTGAATCTTTCGTGGGCCTCAGAAAGCTATGTTCTTAAGCTAATCCATTCCTGTGCATGCATACCTATTGTAGTTTGGACATTTTAATTCTATTAAAAGGAATTAAACAGTTAAGAGTGCTTTGATAGTTTGTGCGACCCAGGGTGGGTCTTAATCCTTTTTCTGAAGTCCTTCAAAAATATAGTAATAAAAAGACAGATACAGAAAAAAGCTGCAGAGAAAGAGAAGAACCTAGAATCTGAGTGAAAAGACCCTTAGAGCCACAAGTCAAAATCAATGGAACACAGAATATGAGAGGAAGCCACCTTGATGGATGTAGGAGGACTGAATATCTGAAAGTAACTTGTTTCTCTCCCTGTTGCTAGGATGCAAAGGAAAGAATTATATGTAAATTATAAAGTAATAAGATGCAACTCTCTCTTGATGCCAAATTCCATTTCTTGTGGTCGAGAATATCCTCTTAAAGCAATGAAGTATTGAAACCAGCTTCAACTGGTTGGTTGGACCTGCTTAGAAGCCCCTTGCTGTCCTCACTCCAAATTGTTTAATTAACATAGTAAAATTTGCACCCATGGGTGGAGTTATCCGTCTCTCTTTTGATCATGCAATGTATGTGCAAGCAGGATTTCCTGAAAATACTGATCATATAATTATATAACTAACTATGTGTGGTCATCCATATGTATAAAACCTAATGCATAATCAAAGCAAAGGCTAAGTAGGAACTTAGGTATTTAAGCAAGAGTAAAACCACAGCATGGGGAGGTGGGTCTGTGTCACTTTCCATCGGCCTTGACTCCTGTCTGCAGACATAATAAATGTAAGTTCTGCCAAACTCTCATGTTAAAGTTTGTTTGTTTTTTTTCTACATCTCTGGTTATCCCCAAAGGCCCAGCTTTGGGGCCTAACAACTTTAGCCAGAAGCTGAAAGTAACAAGGATTGGAGGAGAAGGAAGAGAGGAAGATATGCTTACAATTGCCTGATTGCCCACAGCTGCAGCTCAAGGAGAAAGGATCACTTGATGATGCCTTGATTTAGATACTTTCAGTCTCAGAATAAATCCTCAATATAAAAGCCAACCCATTTCTGTTATATTGTTCCCAGCAGATTTTAGCAAATTGAAACAGATAGATTGGCCTTTTATTGTAATTTTTCAAATACTCTGTGGGTGAACAGACCCTGGAGTGTCTATGCTGCCATTTTGCTTTCCTAAAAGCAATCTTAATAATATTAAAAAGAACACTAAAATAATTTAAGTTTGCAAATTTTATTTCCTAGAGAAAAAATGAACAATGTAATGAAATGAGGTATGGTTAACTCTTCCAATGCAGAGTATAAAATTTAATATTAAATACTATGTTAGCCAGAAGACAA
>JAQZBX010078173.1:0-14158 GCA_029593785.1 Cabassous unicinctus
GCCCAGAAGGCTGTGAGGGGAGCAGATGCCCAGCTTCACTGGCCGTCAGCCAGGAGCTGACTGTGTGAGAAGAGGTTAGGTTATATCCAGATGGAATATAGAGCAAAGTTCACGTGGAGCATGTTTAATCACAAGTTTCCTCACCACAAAGCTACACAGTGAGAGGAGCAGTGCCCCTTGGCTTGCAAAGCTGTAATTACTGGTACTTTTGACACAGCCAAACAAAGCAGTTCTGGGAGTGGGAGCAATGAGGTAGGAATGGAAGCTGTTCTGGAATCTCTCTGGGATTTAGAAGTAGGAATGGTCAGCTCCTGAAGCCTTCTATGACAGTCACCCCTGCCCCTGCTCTGGGTTCTGCTCAGAATTCAAATATGGCCTTAGAAAGCCTATGATTCATGCCCTCCTCAGTCCCTGCAATCCCACCCCTCACACAGGCCACCTCCCTAAGGACGTCACCTGGGTCCCTGCAATCCCACCCCTCACACAGGCCACCTCCCTAAGGACGTCACCTGGGTCCCTGCAATCCCACCCCTCACACAGGCCACCTCCCTAAGGACATCACCTGGGTCCCTGCAGTCCCATCTCTCACACAGACCATCTCCCTAAGGATGTTGCCTCAGTCTTGTAGTCTCACACCTCACACAGGCCATATCCATAATGCAGAGTCTGGTCACTTCATACAACGCCCCATCCCCCCACCCCCTGCTGGTCTCCCCTGGGTCACTCGGTGCTCACTGGGGTCACAGGCACCCTATTCATAGATGAGGATAAGCCAGAGGGCAGGGACCACACCTTAGACCTCTGAGGCACATAGCTGTCATCCAGGGAGGAGGAAATGACAAAATAAACAGAGACAATGAAGAACCAGGAAAAGAATTTTTAAAAGAGGGCTAGGATGGGTCTAGAGGACAGGAAGTAAGGAAGGCTGAGAAGTAAGGGAGCTGAGAAGGGCACATGGGGAAACCCACAGACTGAGGCTGATGATGGGTAAATGGGAAGAATGGAAAGGCAGGTACTTCACCACGTCCAGCCTAAGCAACGTGCAAGTTAGAAGGAACTGCTTTCTACCTTCTCAGGGTGCTTTAATTCTCCTCCTAATCCAGCTGCATCCAGTGGGGCGCTTCTCTTTATTTCCATCTTGCATTTTCCTGTCCCACCATGCAATAAAATCTCACTAATTTAAACAGTGTGGGAGAAAGGCCAACACGAGTCCCTATAAAACCTAAATTGGCACTTTGTTAAAGATGGGTGGTTACATGCAGTGCTGTGTAGTTTAGGTTTAACAGTGGTTCCTATACGAGGCTTCAGAAAAGTTACGGGATGTCCTTGAGATTCTGCCTTAGTGAGTAAGAGGGACAGGCCACAGCTAGCAAGGAAACTTCTACGCTGCTTGGCGACACCACATATTGGCACAACTTTTCCCATGGGCCCTCCTTCTTATCATGGAAACTGAGGCAACTGCATGTAGTCCACACCCAGATTGCCCCAAATGGCAAATGGGCGATGCCTGGATGACCAGGGCTTGCCTGGACTGCCGCAGGACAGCCCACCTGCATCCCACGCCATCCTTGACCTTAGACTGCTGCCCAGTCCTGTCAAAGACCAAACCATAACTGGGAACTGGCTTTCTTTTAGCCTTAAAGATGAAAGATGTGAGTTGAAAACAGAATGAGACTACTTAAAGCTTTTGGCCACATTAACAAAAACTTAAATCTTTAACAACCTTGTGTACGTAGTTAATACCACTGAATTTTATTTCAAAAAGGGATTAAAAGGGAAATTTTAGATTGCATATAAATTACCAGACACACATACACAAAAACCCATAGAAGTCTATAACACAAAGAGTGAACCCTAATATAAACAGTGGACTCATGTTAATGGCATATTTATAATAATATTGTTTCTTGAATGTAACAAATACAAAATGTTAGTTATAGGGAAAACTGTGTATGTGAGAGGGGGGTACATGGGAACCTCCTTTACTTTCTCCATGATGTTTCTATAAACACACAACTGCTCTGATCAAAAACAAAGAAACTTAATCCAGAGCTGGCTCCATTTCCAGTTCATCGGGGACACAATGTCCCTAAAATGACAGCACACAAGCAGCTGGAGATTTCTATGACTGTCTCATGTAATGGTAGTTTCCAGCATATTCCATTCCTATCTCTAAATTTAAAATGAAGCAAGATGAACGATGTGTGGCCCACCTGTCTCCCCGGAGGCCCGGAGCCGCTGACCGTTACAGAAGGCGCCACGGCCCCTCCGGCCCGTGTAGAGCCGCTCCTCCGTGCAGTGGTAAATCACTCCAAATTCAAGCTGCGGGGTCAGAGGCAGGACACAAAGCACATGCATTACAGAAAGTAATGCAGTAATTCCAAGTGGAGAGCTACTTACTCTAAATGCTAAGATGGATGCAGTAACAACGTAATGGAAATCACCTTTCAGAGAGGCATTGAAAACATTGGGGTCTGGATTCAAAACAAGACATTACATAAAAGCAAATTTTCTTTTTAAAAATAGAGATATTGAAAATGATATTAAAATGACATAAAAAAATTAACAATAGCATAAGCAAGCATTAGTAACCAAAAGCTATTGAAAAGGCGTCATTCTTTAGAAAGGCCTCCTTGTTTATTTTCTGGAAGAAAAAAAAAAGCTATTTGCGAAAATCCCACAAGATACCCTCCAAACTGCTAATGTGGGAAGAATTAAGAATGCATCTGTAAAGCCAACAGAATCACAGAAATGAAGGACAATGCCAGGAAGAGGGACTCAGCCTCTGAGCAGCCAGAGACCCAAGCAGCTAGCCACACTGCCATAAATCAAGAACTCAAGAGGCAACAGCAGTCCGGCAAGAAGAGATGGTGAAAAGAAGAGGCAAACGTGAAAAGCCATGCTCCCTTTTATCCACACTTCTCTGACCTTTCCTCCATCTACTTTCCACCACCCGAGGTTAACCCTGGCAAGTCTGCCTGCTTTAGGGACGAGCCAACCAATTCTCTCTTTGCACAATGAACACACCCAAGCCAAATGCCTAAGGAAAAAGTCTTGGCTGGCCCTGGGGTGAGCTCATCCACATTGGAGTGGACTCCTCAACCAACAGAAAAAGGGCTTATTTCTGGAGGAGCCTGCTAGCAACACTATCCCAGCTTCAGAGGGCTTCTCAGATGTGGGTCAATTCTAGAATTGTACTGTCCCCTGAGAGCCTGTGACCGAAGGGAAATGAAGGGAACTGTGCTGGGCCTGCACTCCTGGGGAAGAAAGAGAGGGCACCACTCACCACTCGTCTGCTGTGCTGAGGACCCCACTACCTGTGATCAACCCCTTGGAACGTGTCCAAGACACATCCAGACCCCCGTGGGCATGGCCTGGAGAACTTGGTCAGGGGCCACGAGCACTGACCCTCTGGAGAGTGTTTCTCGACCTCCGACCCTCACTAGTCACGAAGGCAACACTCGACAGAGAAATAACCCAACAATGAACTCCTCCCCCAAATACGAGTATGAAAATTCTTGGAGAGCAGACGTGGCTACTTCCCACATGGGAGGTCCTAGGTTGAGTGCCTACTTCCCACATGGGAGGTCCTGGGTTCAGTCCCTGGTGCCTCCTAAAAGCAAAAAAATGAACAAGCAAACAAATGAAAAAACCAACTCAGGGGAGCTGATGTGGTTGAGCACTGGCTTCCCATGTGCGAGTTCCCGGGTTTAATCCCCAGCCCCGGTACCTTAAAAAAAAAAAAAAATTTCTTGCTTGTCTGCAGCCTACGTACTTTCAGATGGGTATAAATAGCTCTTGGTTTCTATGCTAGGGAACCTAGGCTACTTTTGAGGATTGAGATTTAAAAAACCAAACTGCACTACAGGAGGGCTGCTGTGGGCCAACACAGAGCACCCAGCCCTGATGAAATGAAAGTGCAGCCACTGCAGTGACGTGAGGCTTTGCTCAGTGTTATCGTTTAAATGGATTCCTAATATTTAAACCTCTGTCCTGTGCCTTTTAGGCAGGTCTCAAGATATTGCTCAGTTCAGAAGGCTCATGGGAACCCTGAAGTGGCCACGTTCTCATACTAAGAGCTAAAGGGAGATAAAGGAGAATTAAGAGAATATTGGTATTAAAAATGTCCTCTAAAAATAGGCACGCCTTTTTGTGTGCGCCTGGGTCACACGCTCCAGGGGTCAGATGGAGACTGAGCTGGGACCATCTGCTCAAAGCATCCTCTGACACGTCTTCCAGGGCAGCATCACAGCACACCCGAGGCCAAAATGAGCCAGCCAGGGCCATGGCGCACACACCCCAGAACTGTGTTAAGTTCTCAGATTTATCTTTCAAGGTCAGAAAGAACATACTTGAACTTACTAGTCACGATTAAAAGCACATGACAGAGAGAGACAAGCAGGAGCCCAGAGATTGAAATCAGAAAGGTATGATGACTAAACAGATTCTGAACAGCCAGCCTCGGAGATTCCCAAGGGACCTCGGCAGGCGACCAAGGGCTGCGTCATGTACCTCTTGGTTAACAGCAAATCCAATGCTAACTGCCACGGTTGGAAACCTGCAAAAAAAAAAACAAAACAGAATGGTTCACCCTTTAAAATCATCCATGATCTTTACCAACATAGAACTCTTAGCAGTGACTGTGTGGTAATGTGGTACCGTCACTAGAGGTACAGGAGGCCCTTTTGCAAGTGTGGGCTTGTTTTTTTTTAACGACTTCCCACAATTTTACTCATGGCTTCCAAGACAAACAAGCTTAGGCAACCATTTGTAAGATAGTTACTTTGAAAGAAAATAGTATTCTAAACTCAGGATTGGGGAATGAACTATGGTCTAGAGTGGACTTGCTAGTATTCTACTATAGACTTACTATGATTCTAGCAATGGAAGAAATTACAACGTTGATGTGGAGGCAGTGGCCACTGGAGGCTCTGGGGGCTGGGAGAAGGAGAAACAGGTGTAATATAGGGGCTTTTTCAGGACTTGGGAATCATCCTGAATGACACTGCAAGGAAAGATATAGGCCATTTTACATCTTCCCGTAACCTGCGTAATTGTGTGGGAGAGAGCGTAAACTACAATGTAAACTATAATCCATGCTCAGTGGCAATGGCCCAGGATGCGTTTATCAATTGCAATGAACATACCACACTAATGAAGGATGTTGTTTATGTGGGAGGGTGAGGGAGGTGTGGGGAGTGGGGCATATGGGAATCCCTCTATTTTTTGTGTAACATTTATATAATCTAAGTATCTTTTAAAAAATAAAATACATATATATTAAAAATAAACAAGTGAAAATAAAAAGTCATGTAAGGTTGATGTGATTCAACGACCACGGTCTAATGTGCAATAAAGGGTGATTTTAATAATCCATTTTCTGGTTCTCAGAGACCTAAAGGCTCAGAAAAGATCTTTGAAGAAGGCCAGAGCTCTGACCCAGGTGGGGTGAGGAGGCTGTTTCTGGTGGGGAAGGCCCTTGGTGGCCTATTTTGAGCCATAGGCCTCCTTCTAGCAACAATCCTTCACTCTCTCCCCAAGCAGCCTCCTTCTAGCAACAATCCTTCACTCTCTCCCCAAGCAGCCAACAACAGAGGTAGGCCACAGAGTTGGAAGGACAGTTTTTCCACCGCAGTTTGCCTGCGGTTTCACTTTGCAATTTTGCTGTTGCTGCTCAATGTCTTCAAAATAATCTCCCCTTTATGGGAAGATCATCAAAGTTAAAGAACAGGTAGGAAGAAGGAAAAGCTGGCTACTGCTAACTTTCAAGAAAAGTAAGAAGCCATGACTGTTCATGTGGGCAAAACACTAAAATATTCAGCTATTAACCTGTTTGTTCATTTGGCAGGTGTACCATGTACCAGGCTTTATTTTTAATCCCAACTCTCAGAAGTGCTTTCTCCTACTTGCTTTCATGCCAACACTGTTGGACACAAGGATGAAGAGCTCCTCTCAGAGCTGCAGTTGCCAGAAGGCCATTCAATGCCGTTAGACCATGATACCCTGTAGAGCTAGAGCCCTCCATGGCACTGAACTAGAAGGATCAACAATACAGTTTTTCCAGTTATGCTGATCTCCAAGTTGTTTCTCTGGCCACACATTCCCTGATGGGCTGCAGAGAGTGAAGTCCTTGGAAACCCTGGCTTTGGGCCACAGGAATCCACAAAAGCCCCTTGAATGGACCTTTGGACTTCATGCATGAGACAGGTCTTGGCCCACTGAGTCTCCATTAGGAGTACACCGGAAAGGTGAAAGAAACAGCAAGATCAGAGGTTCCACTCAGCTAAACACACCTAGAGAGGGAAACACGTTTCTACGAGCTCTCCAGGGATGGGGTCAAACTTCAGGGAATGTTATAGTTCAGGTGACACACCAGGTGGCACCATTCCATTGCCTCAAAAGGGTAACTTGTATAGGCATTTGACTGAATTCTCAAGGTGACCCACATTTAAAAACATTTAGGAAAATGTTAACACTGTACATTAGAATGACTTTACATATAGACAAACCATCTGAGGCAAGACCCAAAGGGTGAGATGAGGAGTCTGCAATCCAGCTCTGCCCCAAATCTAGTATGTTCTAGTCTTCTAGGACAAGCGGGTCTTCAAGTGTGGTACAGCAGCATCCACCACCTGCGAGCTGGTTAGAAATGCAAATTCACGGCCACCCTGATCTACCAAATCTAAATCTGTGTCAATGTACCCAGGAAACTGTTATAACCAGCCCTCTAAGGGATTCTTGAACATGTCAGAGTCTGAGAATCACCCTCTTCAGAATCCACTTAACCTTCAATGATCTCGGGTCCTTTGGCATCAGTGGCCCTGGACAAGCCACTTAGAGCTTCAGCTCCGAGCTTCAACGTGACCTTCAGATACATCCTGGTCGGCTCCTTATAGATGAAGCAGCTCCTTAGCACCACAGCTCAGCTCCCCTCCCTTCTCTCATGGGGGTCTTCTGACCTCCCCAAACCTACTACTTTTTGGCTGCAGGTTGCCTAATCAGATTAGGTTCAACCAGATTCTAATGGGTTTCTCACCTCATGCTTCTGTTAACCACGAGGTGCCCTTAGATTTCATGTCCTTCTCCTGACGCGTTCTACACCTCATGCTCTGACGGTTGTTGATCAGCTCAATTTCTAATCCTACTTGTTTCGTCAAGGGGTCCTTTAAGTTCAACCCAACATTTTAAAATATAACACAACAGTAAACAATTAAAGTTGTCCTTACATACTCTGAGAGTCTCTTACAAATGGAAAATTTTATTTAAAAAATACCAAAATCTGACCTTTTCTTCCTTTATTAGAGATGTTGTGCATTTACAGAACAACCATGCATAAAATACAGGATTTCCATATATACCACCCAACCACCAACACCTTGCATTGGTGTGGAACAGTTACAATTGATGAGAGCACATTTTTATAATTGTACTATTAAAGTCCATGCTTTAACTTGGGGTTCACTGCTTGTGTAGTGTAGTTGCATGGATTTTTTTTAAAAAGTTTATTCTGTTACTATATATACAATCTAACATTTCCCCTTTTCAATCCTATTCAGATACATATTTCAGTGCTGATAACTGCATTCACAATGTTGGGCTACCAACACCACCATCTATTACCAAAATATTTCCATCATTCCAAATAAAAATACTGCACATTTTAAGCCTTCATTTCCCACTCCCTATTCCCACCCTGCCTCCTGGTAACCTATACTCTAAATTCTGACTCTATGAGTTTGTTTATTCTATTTGTTTCAAATCAGCTGAGATCATACAATATTTGTCCTTTTATGTCTGGCTTATTTCACTCAACATGATGTCTTCCAGGTTCATCCATATTGTCATGTGTAGAGGACTTCATTCCCTTTGACAGCTGAAAAATACTCCATTGGATGTATATACCACATTTTATGTATCTATTCATCAGATGATGGTCACTTGGGATGCTTCCATCTTCTGGTAATTGTGAATAATGCTGCTATGAACATAGGTGTGCAAATATCTGTTTGAGTCCCTGCTTTCATTTCTTTTGGGTACATACCTAGTAGTGGGATTGCTGGATCATATAGTAATTCTATACTTAGCTTTTTGAGGAACCGCCAAATTGCCTTCTAGTGTCTGCATCATTTTATATTGCCTCCAGCAATGAATGAATCTTCCTATTTCTATGCATCCTCTCCAACACTTGTTATTTTCCATTTTTTTTTCTTAATAGCAGCCATTTTAATGGGTGTAAAATGGTATCTCATTGTGGTTTTTTTTTTAAAAAGATTTATTTATTTATTTATCCCCACCTTGCTGCCCGTGTCTTACTGTGTCCATTCGCTGTGTGTTTCTTTCGCGTCTGCTTATCTCCCCCCTGCTGCGAGGTCCCACCGCATCAGCCCACCGCGCCACATGGGCCGGCCTGCTCTCACAAGGAGGCCCCGGGAAGCAAACCTGGGGCCTCCCACAAGGTAAACAGGGGCTCTATTGATTGAGCCACACCCGCTTCCTGCTGTGAGGTCTTGCTGCATCAGCCTACCACGCCACGCGGGCCGGCCGGTCTGCCCTCACAAGGAGGCCCCGGGAAGCGAACCTGGGGCCTCCCATATGGTAAACGGGAACTCCATCCATTGAGCCACACCCGCTTCCCTCTTATTGTGGTTTTGACTTGCATTTCTCTGATGGCTAATGATGTTGAGCATCTTTTCATATGCTTTCTGGACATTTGTATATCTTCTCTGAAGAGATATCTATTTAAGTCTTTTGCCCATTTTTAAATTGGGTTGGTTGTCTTTTGGTTGTTAAGTTGAAGGTTTTCTTTACATATTATGGATAGGCTATTCGAGAAGAATTTATATTCTATATTATTACAGCTCTACCATAACTTGTTCTATAAATTTGCATTATCAATAACTATAGTTAAGGTGTGGGAAGTGGGGCATATGGGAATCCCTATAATTTTTGTGTAGCATTTATGTAATCTAAGTATCTTTTAAAAAATAGTTGGTTTTTCTATATGATGTGAGGTAGGGATCCCCCCTTTTTTTTTTTTTTGCAAATGGAGATCCAGTTTCCTCAGCAGCATTTGTTGAAGAGACTATTTTTTCCTAATTGAGTAGTCTTTGCCACCTTGTCAAAATCAATTGGTCATAAATGTGAGGGCTGATATCTGAGCTCTCAATTTGATTCCATTGGTCCATATGTCTATCCTTTGCCAGTACCATGCTGTTTTGATTACTGTGGCTTTGTAGTAAGTTTTAAGATCGGGAAGTGTGAGTCCTCCAACTTCATTCTTCTTTTTCAAGATGGCTTTACCTATTTGGGGCCCCCTACCCTTCCATATAAATTTGATGACTGGCTAGCTGCTGCAAAGAAAGTTGTTGGAAGAGAATATCTACAACTGCAAGAAAGATAGTTCCATTCATCTGTCCCATGGGATCTAAGCCCCCTCTCAAATGGAAGCAGAGTGGGCATCACCATCCCCAAATCCTCAAGATCAAGGAAAGAACAACATAAGGGGGGAATGCAACTATGGACTAAAGTAGACTTATTATTCTAGTAATGGAAGAACTTGTAGCACAGATATAAAGACAGTGGTCACCAGAGGTTCTGAGGGGAGGGAGAGGGAAAAATAGGGCAGTTTTGGAACACTGGAATTGTCCTACATGATAATGCAATGATAGATATAGGCCATCATTTTGTCAAAACCGATAAAATTGTGCGGTGCAAAGTATAAACCATAATGTAAACTATAGACCATGGTTAGTAGTAATGATTCAATTTGTGTTCATCCATTGTAACAAATACCACACTAATGAAAGATGTTGTTAATGGGGGGAAAGTGTAGGTGGGGTATATGGAATCCCCTATATTTTCTATGTAACATTTATGTAAACTAAAGTTTCTTTAAAAATAAAGAAAAAAATATCCAGAATATATAAAGAAAAAAAAAAAGCCAATCCAAAAAAAAGATGTTGGAATTTTTATTGGGATTGCATTGAATATATAAATTTGATGAGTAATTGTCATCTTGATATTTAGTCTTCTAATCCATCAACACGGAATATCCTTCCATTTATTTAGGTCTTTGATTTCTTTTAGCAATATTTTGTAGTGTTCTGTGTATAAGTGCTTTACATCCTTGGTTAGATTTATTTGATCCTTTTAGTTGCTTTTGTAAATGGAGATCTTTTCTTGATTTTTTGTTCAGATTGTTCATTGCCTGTATACATATAAATACTACCGATTTTTAGCTGTTGATCTTGTACCCTGCCATTTTGTTGATTCGTTTATTAGCTCTAGGAGCTTTGTTGTGAATTTTTCAGGATTTTCTGCATATAGAATCATGTCATTTGTAAATAGGGAAAGTTTTACTTCTTTCCAACTTGGATGCCCTTCTTTTTCTTGCCTAATTGCTCTGGCAAGAACTTCCAGTACAATGTTGAATAACAGTGGCAACAGTGGGGATCTTTTTCTTGTTCCTGATCTTAAAGGGAGAGCTTTCAGTCTTTTGCCATTAAGTAGGTTGTCTGCTGTAGGCTTTTCATATATGCCCTTTATCATGTTGAGAAAGCTTCCTTCTGTTCCTAGTGTTCTAAGTGTTTTTATTAAGAAAGGATGCTATATGTTGCCAAAAGCCTTTTCTGCATCGATTCAGATGATCGTGTGTTTTACTTCCTTCATTCTGTTAATGTGGTGTATTACATTGATTTTTTTTATGTTGAACCACTCTTGCATACCCAAGGTAAATCCCACTTAATCATATGTATAATTCTTTTAATATGCTGTTGGATTCAGATTGCTAGTATTTTCTTGAGGATTTTTGCATCTATATTCATAAGAGATATTGGTCTATAGTTTTCTTTTCTTGTGGTTGTCTTTTTTTTTTTTTTTTAAAGATTTATTTATTTACTTTATCCATTTTAAACCCACCTTCCCCGTTTTTGCTGTTTTGTGTCCATTTGCTGGGCAATTCTCTGTGTCTGTTTCCTGCCATCTCTTCTCATCCTCCTCCTCCAGTCTTCACCAGGATTCAATCCTGGAGACTTCCGATGTAGGAGAGAGGTGTTCTGCCACCAGCGCCACCTCGGTTCCTGGTTTTCGGAGCATCTCATCTTGTCTCTCCCCTGCGTCTCTCTCCTGTTACGTCATCATCTTGCTGCCTGGCTCCCGGGGCCTGGCGGCTCACCAGCACACAGAGCCTGGCAGCCCATGCGCCTTCTGTATATATGTTTTTATTTTACCAGGAGGTCCAGGGATCAAACCCAGGTCCCTCCATATGGCAGATGGACACCCAACCATTTGAGCCACATCCGCTCCCTCTTGTGGTTGTCTTGATCCAGCTTTGGTACAAGGGTGGGGATGGCCTCGTAGAATGAGTTAGGAGTCCCTCCTTGTATTAGTCAACCAAAGGGGTGCTGATGCAAAATACCAGAAATCGGTTGGCTTTTATAAAGGGTATTTACTTGGGGTAGAAGCTTACAGTTACCAGGCCATAAAGCATAAGTTACTTCCTCCACCAAAGTCTGTTGCCATGTCTTGGAGCAAGATGGCTGCCAATGTCTGCAAGGGTTTGGCTTCCTGGGTTCCTCTCTTCCTGGGGCTCATTTCTCTCTGGGCTCTGCTCTGCTTTCTCCACAAGGCCAGCTGTAGACTATCAGGCAAATGGCTCGTCTCTCTTCCTGGGGCCTCTACCATGTCTAATCAAGCCTTCTCTCTGCTCCTGTGTCCTTACTTCCCAGGCTCCAGCATCCAAAACTCCAACCTCCCTTCTCTGCAGTGCGATTTCTCTGTGAGTCCCCATCCACCAAGGGGGCAGGGACTCAACGTCTTACTGACATGGCCCAATCAAAGCCCTAATCATTATTTAATCAAGTAAAAGTAAAACCTCTGAATCCATTACACTCTAATATGCCCAGAGAAAAAGACCCGTTTACAACATAATCCAATATTTCTTTTTGGAATTCATCAATAATACCAAACTGCTACACTCCTCTTTAATTTTTGGAAGAATGTGAGCAGAATTGGAGTTAAGTCTTCTTGGAATGTTTGGCATAATTCCCCTGGACTTTTCTTTGTTGGGATATTTTTGATTACTGATTCAACATCTCCACTAGTAATTAGTCTGTTGAGGTCTTCTATTTCTTTTTGAGTCAATGCAGGTAGTTTGTGTGTTTCTAAGAATTTGTCCAGTTCATCTACGTTATCTAATTTATTGGCATATAATTGTTTATAGTATCAATTTATAGTCCTTTTTATTTCAGTGGGGTCATTAGTAATATCCTCTTTTCATTTCTGCTTTTCCTTATTTGTATCCGCTCTCATTTTTTATTTTCAGTCTAGCTAAAGGTTTGTTGATTTTGCTGATCTTTTCAAAGAAGCAACTTTTGGTTTTGTTGATTCTATTGTGTTTTTGTTTTGTTTCATTTTCTATTTCATTTATCTCAGCTCTAATCGTTGTTATTTCCTTCCTTCTGCCTGCTTTGGATTTAGTATACTCTTTTCTAATTCTTCTAGCTTTGAGGTTTGGTATTTGCTTTGAAGTCTTTCTTCTTTTTTAATATAAGGATTTAGAGCTACAAATTTGCCTCTCAGCACTGTCTTCACCGAATCTCCTAAGTTTTGGTGTGCTGTATTTTCATTTTTATTCACCTCAAAATATTTCCTGATTTCCCTTCTAATTTTCTCTTTAATCCATTGGTTAAGAGTATGTTGTTTAATTTCCATATATTTGTGAATTTTCCCTTTCTTCCTCTATTACTGATTTCAAGCTTCATTTCTTTGTGATTGGAGAATATACATTGTATGATTTCAACAATTTTTAATTTATTGAGACTTGTTTTATGACCTAACATATGGTCTATCCTGGAGAATGACCCATGTGCTTTTGAGAAGAATGTGTATTCTGTTTTCACTGGGTGCAGTGTTGTATATATGTGTGTTAGGTCTAGTTGGTTTAGTGCAGGGGTTCTTAAGCATTTTTTGTTCCACAGACCCCTGTGCCAGTGAGGTGAAAACCATGGACCCCTTACTAAGTCCACACTATACTGTGTATTACTTAATACATCACACCTGCACCAATACATCCCCACAAGAACAATGTTTTTTTGAATTTCAATTCAAGCTCACTGGTCCCTTGTTAAGAACCCCTGGTTTAGTGTATCATCCAAGACCTATACTTCCTTTTTTCTGACTAGATGTTCCATCCATTATTATTATTATTTTTTAAGATTTATTTTTATTTATTTCTCCCCCACCTCCCTTGTTGTTTTGCGCTCGCTGTCTGCTCTCTGTGTGTTCTTCTGTGTCTGCTTGTCTTTTCCTTAGGTGGCACTGGGAACAGATCCTGGGACCTTCTGGAGTGGGAGAGAGGCACTCAATCTCTTGCGCCATCTCATCTCCCTGGTCTGCTGTGTCTCTTATTGTCTCTCCTCCGTGTCTCTTTTTGTTGTGTCATCTTGCTGTGGCAGCTTTCTGCGCAGGCCAGCACTCTACTCAGGCCAGCTCGCCACTCGGGCCAGCCCACCCTCCACCAGGAGGCCCCGGGAATCAAACCCTGGACTTCCTACATGGTAAATGGGAGCCCAATCACTTGAGCCATATCCATTTCCCTCCATCCATTATTGATAGTGTTGTGTTAAAATCTCCTACTATTAATGTAGAACGATCAATTTCTCCCTTCAAATCTGTCAATATCTTGCTTCATATATTTTGGGGCTCGGCTGTTAGGAACATAAATATTTATAATGTTACATTTTCCTGTTGAATGGTCCCTTTTATCAGTAAGTAATGACTATCTTTGTTCCTTGTATGTTTTTTACTTAAAGTCTATTTTATCTGATATTAGTATAGCTACCCTAGCTCTCTTTGGTTACTACTTGTATGGTATATATTTTTTCCATCATTTCACCATTGACCTACTTGTATCTTTTACTTTAAGGTAAAAGTAATAGTTGTTTCAGACAGCATATAGTTGGGTCATGCTCCCTCCTCCGATGGCTCCCAAGTCTGTCTGCTCGTTGTCTGCTCATTGTTTACTCCTTGTGTCTGCTCATTGTCTGCTTGTCTTCTTTAGGAGGCAATGGGAGGGAAGCGGGTGTGGCTCAGTGGATAGAGCCCCCGTTTACCATATGGGAGGCCCGGGTTCGCGTCCCGAGGCCTCCTTGTGAGGGCA
>JAQZBX010078174.1:0-14167 GCA_029593785.1 Cabassous unicinctus
CCACAAATGTTGTCTTACAGTCTGGAGTCACAGGTTCTGGGGATTAGCATGTGGACAGCTTTGGGAGCCATAATTCAGCCTTCCACAAGAAACTTCCTAACTTTGGTCTGTTTTCAATCTTTAAAATTTTTTGCAACTTGGAAGGAAGTAGTATGCCTTAGGAAGGCTTTCTTTCCCAACCACCCATTCATTTACTCAATATTTATTGGGTGCCTATTTTGCAAGACCACCATGTTGTTCAAGACACCAATCTATATAAAAGGTGTCCCCACTGGAGTTGTTCAATGTACGCAGCCACACTAGGCCACTCTGCGGGTGCATTTTAGACATTGAGCAAGGGATATAGGGGCAAACAGGATAACAAATCCCTACTCCCATTTGTTGAACACCTGTAGTAGGCCTAGAGTGGTATCTGCACATACGTATTTTCTTTTTTTTTTTTCTCTATGACTTTTTTTTTTACTTTTTATTTTTTAAAGAAACTTAGATTACATAAATGTTACACAAAAATATAGGAGATTCCCATATGCCCCACTCCCTAGCCCTCCCACATTTTCCTCCTTCAACAACATCTTTCATTAGTGTGGTACATTTACCACAATTGATGAACAGATCTTGGAGCATTGCCACTAAGCAATGATTATAGTTTACACTGTAGTTTATACTCTCTCCTGCACATTTTTGCAAGTTATTACAAGATACACAATGGCCTGTATCTGTCATTGCAATGTCATTCAGGATAATTCCCAAGTCCCGAAAATGCCCTCAAATTACATCTATTTCCCCCTCTCCCTCTCCTCAGAACCTCCAGTGGCCACTGCCTCCACATCTATGATAAAAGTTCTTCCATTGCTAGGATCACAAGTCTACAGTAGAACAACTGTAAGTCTTCTCTAGTCCATCATCCATTCCCCAATCCTGAAGATTCTATGATAGTGATGCCCACTCCAACTCTAATTGAGAGGGGGCTTAAATCCCATAGGGCAGATGGATGGGACTCTCTTGCTTGCATTTGCAGACTCTCTCTGTTCCTTGAGATGGTCGTTGTCAGTCATCATCTCCTAGTTAGTCGTCCAGGGTGAATCCAATGAACTGGAGAGTAGGTGTTGCAAGTCTGTTGAGATTCAGGGCCCAACTGGCACATGGACAGCCCAAAGATTTAAGTCCCTTGGACAAACAACTATCAACTCTAGTACTAACTATAGGTTTAAATAGAGGGGCAGCAGAGTCATGTGTAGGGAAAACACAACTGAGTCCAACATATGTTTCTTCTACATCTCCCCAAACTATTGTGATGTGCTCTGAAACTTGAGGACCACTGAAGCCCTCTTCCCTGGCACCATCTTAGACCTACTGAATTAGAATCTTCATGGTTGGGGTTAGGGCAACTCCCTTTTGAAAACCTTTCCTATTTGATTCTGATGTACACAAAATCTAGGGCTTGTCTGCTTGGCACATAATGGTCCATATATTGATGCCTGGAGGGAATGGGATAGGGGAAGTTATATTTGAAAGGACTAGAGGAGAAGGAAAAGGACAGAATCATGGTATAGTGGATTAAATTGTGTATCCCCAAAAGATATGTTCAAGTTCTAACCCTGAGTATTTGTGAATGTGACCTTATCTGGAAGTAGGGTCTTCGCAGATGTGACTAAGTTGAGATGACTGCCTTTATTAGAAGAGGGGAGGACATAGAGACACAGAGAGAAGTCATGTGAAGACAGAGGCAGAGACTGGAGTGATGCAGCTACAAGCCAAGGAACTCCAAGGATTGCTAGGAGCCACCAGAAGCTAGGAAAGAAGCATGGGATGGTTTCTTCCTCAGAGTCTCCAGAAGGAATCAACTCGACTGACATCTTGATTTAGGACTTCTGGCTTCCTGAACTAAGAAAAATTAATTTTTGTTGTTTTAAGCCACCTGGTTTGTGATAATTTGTTATGGCAGCCCTAAGAAAATAATATACTTAGTAAGTATTATGGATTGAATTGTATCCCCCAAAAAGATATGTTGAAGTTCAAATCCCCAGTACCCCAGAATATGACCTTATTTGGGAATAAGGTCATTACAGACATAATTAGGCAAATTAAAATGAGGTCATACTAGAGTATGGTGGCAAGAAATTTCTATTTTAAGCCACTCAGTTTGAAGTACATTAAGGCAGCCCTAGGAAACTAAGGCATTGAGCAAGGATTCATGGGAAGCCAGAGAGAAGCATCTATCCTCCAAAACATGAAGACGGTAAGAAGGGGAAGCATAGGAAAAAGATCCCCTCCACTCCTCTAAGTGGGAAGTTGAGTGCAACCTGAGAAAGGCTAGACTTTGGAAGCATACGTATCCATCCAAGAATGTTATCTTTAGTATTTTTAGTAGTTTAATGGACCATAAATGAGGCGTCTCAAGGCCAGATAGAATTTGTCTTCAGAAGGTTGAAGAGAGGCACATCAAGTAAGGAAATCCAAATGGGCTGTTTATATCTGTCAGGGCTGTAAAAAGGTAAGAAAGGATTTTTAGACAATGATTTTGACAGAAAACAAAATAGGAAGATGAAAAGTCCTATTCACCACTACTGAGAGCTATCGCCTCTGAAAGCACCTTAGGGCAAGAATCAAGGTAGGAGGAAGGAGGCAGGATTCATTCTAAAGGCACAGCAGAAGGACACCCCACTGCGAGAGAGACAGCTGTGTGCTCAGGCGCCCTGAGCAAATGCAAAATCTCTCAAGGCTAGAGTGGGAAGAGATTTGACCCAGGTACCAAGAGGAGGCCAACAGCCAGCGCTCTGGCCTGGACAGGGTGAGCTGTCTGTGCTGCTGCTCAAATCCTCTGGTTCAGACAGGAAAACCCAGGGGTCCAGAGAATGTCTTCTGCTCATTGGCCACATGATGAATGCCATGTTGTTTATTATCAAAGCAACTTTACCACACCATTAAAGGAATTTTTAAACAAAATATTTATCCATAACACTATCTACCTAATCTAACAACTTAATAACAACTTCGAAGATGATTGTTTTCAGGAACGACTTTCACGCTTTTTGGTATCAAACTCTTATTCTGATTCAGAAATTAGCTATTCCTTTAAAATATCTCACTCTTTATACCTAATGCTAAGTTACAAATGAATTTTAAAAATTAGGTCTTGGAGAAAAATGTGAATTAAAAGTCAAGTCAAATAATACGAAGAAACAATGATATTTTAAAATAATATTAAGTATTTCTTTTCTCTTTAGGAAGTAACATATGTCCCTTACTAGGTAACATATATCTTTATAGGGAAAAATTTTAATTCAGATAAGTGAATAAAAGAAACAAAAATAACTCTGAATTTCTCTTCTGAGAGATAACAACATTAATACTTTGTGTCTATGTATATATTTACACTTTTCTTTCCTGATAATAGATCATACATGCCATTTGTTAACCTATTATATATATATATATATGTCATTTCTATATATGATATATATCATATCATTTTTGTATATTCATATATGTATATATCATTTTATATTTTTACATAGTTGGAACATCTTCCTATATTATTATATGTTATGCTCCTACTACATCATTTTAATGCCTATTTAGTACTACATTGTATGGCTGTTGTATATTTCCAGATTCTCCAAAACCAGGTGATGAAATTTCAGAGAGCTGCAGCTGGGAACCTCAGTTAACTATTCTCCCTGCAGTCAGAGAAAGAGGTTCTTTCTCAAGGCCACCACTAATGTGCTATCATTTATTTAACCAGTAACCTGGATATTAGATTATCCAATCCTTGAATACTATTAAAAATGCTGCAATAAATATCTTTGTAGTTTTTTTTTTCACCTCTCAAGAATAATTTCTTAAATTAAATTCCTCGAAGTGTAAAAGCTAGGTTAAAGGTTAAATATGTTAGATAGGTATTAAAAGTTTGCCCAACAGAGAGGTTCTGCCCATTTACACTTCTGCCAACAGTAGAAGAGAGGGCTTGTTTTCCTCCATCTTCACCAATACTGGGTATAGCCATTTAAAAATCATTGACAATTTGAAAAGTGAAAAATGCCATCTCATTTTAATTGAATCTTTTTGACTACTCATTAGATTCATCACTTCTTTCTTTTCATGTTTTTTCAGTCCATTTATATTTTTAATATTTTTTTTCTTTATCAATTTCCTATTCACAATATCCTATGCCTATATTTCTGGCATAGGATATATATTTATATTTTTATTGATTTTTTTATTTTATATAATATATATTTATATTTTTATTGATTTTTTATATTTATTAATTGATAAGATTGGTTTATAAGGCATATACTATACTCTATGCAATAAGTATATTACCCTTGGTCTGTCTTACATGTTGCAAGTATTTTCCTAGTCTGCCATTCACCTTCCACTTTTATTTATGGTGGCTTGCTTTGTTTATTCTGTCTTGAAACCCAGAAGTTTTTTATTTTTAATATAATCAAATATATTCATTTTCCTTCTCCTTCCAGGTTTCTCCCTTTGGTGGTATGCTTAGAAAGGTCCCCTGTACCACAAGGTCAAATAAACATTGACCTATGTGCTCTTTTTTGTTTGTTTGTTTATTTGTTTTTGTGTGTGCTATGTGTTCTTGTAGAAATTTTATGGTTCATAATGCAGCAGACTTTATTCTGGTGTAGAATGCAAAGAAGGGCTCTCATGTTAATTCCCCCAAATCTAGCCAGTTGTCACAGCACTCTTTACCAAATAAGTCACTATGTTCCTTTGTTTGAAATGCTATGTTTTTCATACAATAATAATAGCCAGTCATTACTGAGTGCTAATTATGTTCCAGGAACTCTGCTAAATGCTTTTCATGCGTTAACCCATTTTCTCCCTACTCCATGAGTTTCTATATCACTGTCCTCATTTTATTGATGAGGAAATGGGAACAAGAGGCTTAGTGACTTATGCAAGTTCACATTTAGGAAGTGGCAAGCCAGGAATCAAACCCAATCAGGCTAGGTCCAGAGCCTAAACTCTCTAAGAACTACTTTATACTGCCTCTCTGATTTTTTACATATCCTATTTGTTTTTTCCTGAGCTATAGTATCCTGTTTTAGGTATTACAACTTTACAAGTTTTTCTTTACACTTTCCACATTTTATTTATATTTTAAGACTAACTTTAATCTCAAAATCATATATCCATACATCTATTTCCTTTTTGTTAGTTTCACTTAAACTTAAATGCGTGGTTTGTTAAACAAAGACTGTAAACAAATATTTACCATGTCTGTTACATGCAACACACAGGAACAGCTTTTAACAGAAATTCATTGACACCCCTCCCAGCTTTTTTAAAAAATTATAAATACAGGTATCAAATCAATCCTGAACATATTTTTGATACTACTAGTAGTTAGCACCCACACTGCTTCAAAAATTAACACAATTTGCAACAATATTCATTTTCCCTGCTCCCTTAAACAATTTAAACTGCAGCTCTTACACTAAGCAAGTGGATAAAGCATGCCATTTATGTTTTTCTTTCTTGAAATTAGTTTTCAGACATACCTGTCGTTCCACAGTAATCTGACACTTCTTGCCACTTCATCGTGTAAACCTGAATTCTACTTTGAGCACTCCAGATTTATGCTTAAGTAACAGTGCCTTGATAAGAGAAAAAAGAACTGTGCTACATTTTTCCTCCTGTTACCTGAAAACATAATGGGTATACATATATTAAATATATTCTTACAAATGTCCTGGTCATGTTTACCAACCGGAATTCTTTTACTTCATGTGTGGGTATTTTGTGTTGTACTACCTAATCAAGACATCAGCATGAGTAGAAGGTTGTTGAAGACAAGTTTGAAATCCACTAAAATTAATTGTTGTATGTTTGTCCTTCTGGTGGTTTTGGAAGCTTCATATTTTCTTTGGACATCATTAGACATCTTAGCTCTTAAAGTACAACTTTAATGCTATAGGAATTTTGCCATTTTGCTAACACTGGTATGCTCCTTACATCTACCATTCCACTGGAATTATTTATTCCATTCATATTAATTTTTGTTACAAATCTGACAGAGGAGCTTCTGGGTATTTAGGTCCACATTCTACTTTCAGGCTATATATTCTGTTTTCATAATTTGTCCTTGGCCTAATAATGTCTGCCACCTTGTAAGTGTCATATCTTCATCATCTTCTAGGTCCCAGCTAACAGGACCATGGCCTACTCCTTTTTGTCCGTCATCAAGTTCTTCCAACCAGCAGAAATTACGAGGAACTTTAACTCCTATAGAGACCACCATCTTCTTCTGCAGGCTATGCAGCCACACACATGCATGGCAACATCCTGCAATATGTTTTACCTCTGGTATGGTGAGTCTCCTATCAGGTAGGGCCTGTGTTAAAGGTCCCTTATTTCCTCTGTAGACAAAGGGTGAGATCAAGAGAAACCCCTCAGCTACAATCTGTGTTTTGAAACTAGAGGCCCCCTTCTTGTACTGCTTTAGACACCTTAATATGAAAGCATTTGGACTCTTTTGCTGAGTATCACATCCACTTACTTCCCAGAAGGGCTTTGAAATTCAGATTGTCAATGCCTTCTCCACCGGGTCCCTGCTGCATTCTATCTGGATAAAATTCCTTGACCTTTTGGGGATACAGATGCCTCCTTCCCTTGTTCTGCTACAGTCATTTCAATGGTAATTGAGAAGTGAATGCATTGGCTCAGAACAGAGTCCTGAGCTGGAGAACAATTTCAATTTTTTAAGTCTAAAAGTGTGTTTAAATTTGCCTACATGTAGACCATTCTGGAGCCTCTCTTCTTTGAGGATAGTCCCTTCCAACTTCAATTAAACCTTCTAGTGCACTTCTTACTCTGGTCTGGCTCATTCTGGCTACAGTTATTACTCCTCCCACTTCCACTCCCTTCCATTGGACTTTCAGAATCACATCCTACCCTGCACAGAGACCTTGACTCACCCATTCCCCCTTCTTAACCCTGACCACTCACCCACAGAGTTCTTTTACAGACTCTCCTAACTTCCTGAAGATCAAAATGAAAATGAGTTTCCGGCCAAACCCAGCTTTCCTGGGCCACATGCTCTTTAAAAATAAAATCCTACCATGTTACCAAAGCAGGATGTGATTCATTCCCAAGGAGGAGCCCTCTCAGTTATACACATTAATAAAGAAAAGCTGGGGCCAGATACAACAAAATTACAAACAACCACAAAAAGGGCATATTTTTCCATGGAATGTGCCCTGTGATGTTATGCAGAGATTTATCCTTCTACCTTTATTTTGCTTACATTTATGATAAAATTAACTTCTGCCTCTTGAATTTACATCAGGTTGCAATGTTATGGGTACTTGAGGGTAGCCTGGGTAGTGATGGAGATGTTGGTTTGGGATTTAAAATTCCTGGCAAGTTTGGTCACCATCCCCTTGCCACCCAAGGAAGATGATTTAAAGAGAAAATTGTCAGAATTCAAGAGGAAGGCTTTCTTGAAGAATTGCCAGCTCTGCCCAAAACAAAAAACCAAACAAGTGAGGACCGCATAGCACTTAGCATAGTGCCTGGAACACAGTGATCTCTCACTAAATGCTTATTGAAAACAAAGAGAAAACATATTTTGTGACTACAAGGAAAGTCATAGAGGGCATGTGAAGTTGATGGTTAAAGACCTAAAAACTCAGGCCTTCTCTCTAAGCCAAACTCAGCATATAAACGTACTACCTTCCCCCCAGCATGGTATATGACTCCCAGGAATGAGCCTCCCTGGCACAGAGGGACTATTACCAAGCACCAACTAGCAATGCATTTTGAAAAAAGACCTTGACCAAAAGGGGGAAATATTAAATACAAATGAGTTTTTATTGCTAAGAGATTTCAAAGTGAGTCAGGAGGTCATTCCAGAGGTTATGCTTATGCACATCTCAGCAGGATCTCATTGACTGCCACAGTAGACAGTGACTCAAACAGCAGGGATCCTGAGGGATCGAGAGACATCTAGACACTATAAGCAGGACAGACAAGCTCAGGAATTCAGCACCCTGTCAGTGGGCCTTAGTTTGGAATATATACTCCCCAGTGTAACAGAGATAGGCTCATTTATAGTTTCCCTACATATGGCTATTCTTCCCCTTTTATTTGAGCCTATAATTAGCATTATACTTGTTAAATAGATGTCCCAGAGACTTAAATCTTTGGTCTGTTCACGTGCCAGTTGAGCCCTGAATCTCAGCAGAGTTGTAACACCTACTCTCCAGTTCGTTGGACTCACCCATGACAGCTAACAAGGAGATGATGATGGACACCACCCATCCCAAGGAACACAGAGTGTCTGCATCTGCAAACAAGATAGTTCCATCCATCTGCCCTATGGGATCTAAGCCCTCTCTCAATTAGAAACAGAGTGGGCATCACCATCACAAAATCCTCAAGATTGAGGAATGAAAAATGGACTAAAGTAGACTTATTATTATTCTATTACAGACTTATTATTCTAGCAATGAAAGAACTTGTATCATTGATATAAAGGCAGTGGCCACCAGAGGTTCTGAGGAGAGGGAGAGAAAAGAAAAGATGTAACATGGGGGCATTTTGGGGCCATTGGAATTGTCCTGCATGACACTGCAATGACAGATACAGGCTATTATACATTTTGTCAAAACCTATAAAATCATGCAGGGCAGAATGTAAACTATAATATAAACTATATTCCATAGATAGTAGCAATACTTCAATATGAGTTCATCAATTGTAACAAATGTACCACACTAATGAAAGATGTTATTATCACGTGAAAATGTGGGAGGGGGAAGTGGTAGGGCATATGGGAATCCCCTATATTTTTGATGTAACATTTATGTAATCTAAACCTTCTTTAAAAATGAAAAATAAAAAAAATAAATAAACATTGAAAAAAAACCTCAGGCCTGCTGACTTTTCAAAGAAATCAGCTTTTAATGAACTGCACTGGAAATCTTGGGACTTCCCTGAACTTAGAGAAGGAATTAGATAAAGAGGGAAATCCAAGTGCTGGTCTGGAGGTTTCTGTAATTGGTCATTTACATAATTGCTTTTTAAAAACCATGTCATGTCTTGCAAGACCTTAAAGACTCTGTCTACCTGTGTGCAAGTCCATTTCTTTCTACTTGATATGCAATTATTTCAGGTAATAGAGGTTGATTGAATGGGGCTGTTTCTCTCATTCCCTGCCCTCTACATTCCTCCACTACCAAAAAATATATGCACACTCAGGCACACACACCTAACATATCAATGTCTATAGCAGGACATTATTATCTGAATGTTTGATTGGACTGGATTCAACTGGATTTTCTTCTTTTTCAAACTCAGTTTATGAATCTAGATAAAGCTATGCCTAAATCCACTCTCATTTTCATTTATATCATATTGAAAATTTAGTAGATAATAGATCGATGTCCACTATTGTAATCATGGGTGAGAATTGGTATCACTTCTAGCACAAAGAGAGAGAAACAAGAAACATTTTTAAGTGAAATATTATATTCAATATCAAATTTTCAGTTGTATTCATACATGGGGTTTAGAGTTTTCCTTTTCATTTTTTTAAATATATTTTTTATTTAAAAAAAAAAAGATATTTAGATTATATACATGTTACATAAAAATATAGGGGATTCCCATACATCCCGCTCCCTATACCTCCCACATTTTCCCACATTAACAGCATCTTTCATTAGTGTGGTACATTCATTACAATTGATGAAAACATCTTGAAGCATTGCCACTAAGCATGGATTATAGTTTACATTGTAGTTTACACTCTCTCCTGCACATTTTTGTAGGTTATGGCAAGATATGTAATAGCCTGTATCTGTCATTGTAATGTCATTCAGGACAATTCCCAAATCCCAAAAATGCCCCCATATTTAACCTGTTTTTCCCTCTCCCTGCCATCAAAAACTCCAGTGGCCACTGCCTCCACATCAATGATATAATTTCTTCCATTGCTAGAATCACAATAAATCTATAGTAGAATACCAGTAAGTCTACTTTAGTCCATAGTTCATTCCCCAAACCTGAGGATTCTGGGATGGTGATGTACACTCCACCTCTAATTGAGAGGGGGCTTAAGTCCCAAGTGGCAGATGGATGGGACTCACTTGTTTGCAGTTGTAGACTCTCTCAGTTCCTTGGGATGGCCATTGTCCATCATCATCTCCTTGTTAGTTGTCCTGGATGAGTCCAATAAACTGGAGAGTAGGTGTTGCAACTCTTTTGAGATTCAGTGCCCAGCTGGCACATGGGCAGCCCAAAGATTTTAGTCTCTTGGATGTACACCTATCAATCTAAGTACTAATTGTAGGTTCAAATCGAAGGGTCAGAAGAGCCAGGTTTAGAGAAATCACAACTGAGTCCAACTGTGCCACACAGGGGAGCATAAATTCCAAAGTAGGGCCCACTGGCAAGGCATCAAACTCCTGGGCTATCTTCCCTGCCTATAGTGTCTGGATGTTTTCAGAGCCCTCACAAGTCCCACTATTTAAGGTAATATTTACTTTGGCAGTCAATGAGATCCTCCTGAAACATGCATAAGTGTAACCTCTGGAATGACCTCCTGACTCACTTTGAAGTCTCTTAGCCATGTAAACTCATTTGTTTTGACCTTTTCCCCTTTCTGGTCAAGGTCTTTTTCCATTTGTATTGCTAGTTGGAGCGTGGTAGTAATCCCTCGGTGCCAGAGAAGCTCATCCCTGGGAGTCATGTCCCATGTGGGGGGAAGGCTTTTTATTCTTGTTTAAAAATCAATAGAGTCAAGAATCAGACTTTTTTCTCTGTTTTGATTCTGTGGAATTGGACAAGTTATAATTTCTGATCTTTTCCCCAGTTTTCTTGGGAGTGTCCTCCACAAAACAATTATTAAAAGCTTTGACCCTGAGTCTTTCTTATATGTTCAATATAAATTCACTTCTATGGAGTAACCCTCTTCCAAGGCAATAAGCAAGGCTTGAATTGAGCCCTCAGAAAATGCATAGCCTGGGCTTTCACAACAGAGTTGCTTTAGAATACTTCATCAAGATTTTAATATTTTCAAATTCAAAGTCTCAAAATCTCAAATAAAAATTGTGGCAATATGCTCCAGCATGAACTTTTTTAGTAGGATATTCTTAAAAACTTTTTTGAGGTACTGGTGCTGGGGATTGAACCCAGAACCTCATATGTGGGAAGCCCGCACTCAATCACTGACCACATTGGCTCCCCTGAGTTGGTTTTTGTTTGCTTGTTCTTCATTTTTTTTGCCATTATTGATATTTAAGACACACTGGGGACTGAACCCTGGATCTCCCATGTGGGAAGCAGGCACTCAACTGTTTGCACCACAGCCACTCCCTAACAAATTTCTTAACTGCACCATCTTCATTGACCTCTCCCCAACAAAAGTGCTACCATCCAAGGAGTGGTAGCTCAGTGGTTTGAGCACCTGCTTCCTATGTATGAGGTCTCAGGTACAATCCCTGGTACCTCCTAAAAAAAACAACAACAACAACAAGTGCTGCCATGTTGGTCTGGTCACAAGATTGGAGGTAGTGCTAGGGCACACCATTGCCTGTTTGGAGGACTGGACTCTTGATATGCTGGGCAGTTCCAGACACATCCATGTGAGGCCATCCCCAAAAGAGTTAGAGATTATTTGTGGTGTGGCTCATGGTACCTAGAATGGCTTAGGGAACAGAAGTACTAGGCTGTTTTAGTAGGCTACCCCATTTATTGAGGAGTTTTAGGTTTTGTTTTTTATTTTATTAGTATTATTAAATTCATTGGCAACCATAATCCTTAAAATTAGGGTGAAACAGAGTACAAAAGTGTCCTTGAGGTGAGAATACCAATATGACAACCAAAAAAGCACAAATATTTATGAAGATGAATGATAGGAGATTGCTTCTGGGATTCATACAGTCCAATTTTCTTGATATTTATAAAGAAATTTATCCCTTCCTTTGCTTCTGCCAAAGTGGAGGAAAGGTTTATTTGTTGCTTTGAAGTATCTATTAAGATTATAGAGAGCAGATGTGACTCAAGCAGTAGAGCGCCTACCTCTGACATGGGAGGTCCTGGGTTCAGTTCCTGGTGCCTCCTGAAAAAAACAAAAACAAACAACAAGGAAAACAAATGAAAAATCCAACTCAGGGAAGCCAATGTGACTCAGTGGTTGAGCACCTGCTTCCCACATACGAGGTCCTGGGTTCATTCCCTGGCCCTGGGTACCTCAAAAAGAAAAAGAAAAAAATATTATAACATTTCCCCTTTCATTTACATACATAGCAGATAAGAGATGGGAGAAAATGGAGTCCTTAAGTTATAGGATTTTTTTGTCTGATCCAGTAAAACAATTTTGTTTTATTTTATCTTTTAAAGACCAAATATATTCATTATTGATTTTTGCATGTTTGTTATTCTCCAGATGTTATTTAGTCTTGAATTTCCTGTCACCATTTAGTGGCAAGAAAAGGGCTCAAAAGTGTTGGAATTTCCATTGGCACTCCTGTTATTTTCTTTCCCTTGAACTAATTTGTATATATTAAGAATTGTTTTTGTAAATTATTTCCTGGGTTCTTAGGTCTCACTTTTAGGTATAGTTTTTCTCTCTATTACAGTCTTCCCAGGATAGCAGCATTTACTTTTGCCCAACTCAGATTTTATGGTCTAGCAACATTTTTTTCTAATTGCAAATCTTTTGTGTCTTTTAGATAGTTAGTCAATGACACATTGGCTTTAATTTGGTTAATACAACATTTTTAATATTCCAAAAACTTCCCATCATGTTTCATAGCTTCAATTCAACAGATAAAATATACATACTTCAACTATTATGACAACCTTAATTTAAGTCATATTTGAAATATTTTAGTAAATTTATCTCCATAGTCCATGATTAGTTGTATTGCTTTCCTTATTTGCTTTGCTTGTCATTTGTTTTTCTTCCCTTCTGTTACTTTTGAACCATTTATAAAAACAGTTTCTACATCAAATTTAATACCTTGAGGTTCAGGGTTACATTATTCAAGAGGGCAAGTAGATCTAGAAAAAACTAGCCTGTAACCCTTGGCAAGTCACTTAATCTTTGTGGATACAAGAAAAACAAGGCTGAGTATTTTTAAGGTTAGATTAAAAAAAAAAACCTGTGTAATCATCCTGCAAATGATGCAGGACCTCAGCGAAGGCATGGGAATGGTGTAGTTTTCTTGGATTCAATTCTCACTTAAAATCTTGGGTAAATCTCTAGTATCCAGCCCCACAGACTGGAACTAAGATTGCCAGATAAAATATAGGTCCCAAATATTGCATGGGACATACTTATACTAAAAAAGAATCAGTTGTTCATCTGAAATTCAAATTTAACTGAGTGTCCTGTATTTTAATTTGCTACCTAACTGGGACCATCTTCAATCTCTAGGCAGGCCAGCCGCATTGCATTAGAAGGAAGTTTCATCATTTCTACCTATTAGCCAACCATTTTCTATTCCACAGTAGGCACACTACAGTTTCCTAAAGCCCTGTAATTTCCAACAGTCTTGAGAGCCCAAAATGAATTTTCCTTTCACTTTTTTCAGTTCTCAAGTGGGCAATATTTCCATACAGGCTGGTCAGTCATTACCAGCCTGCCCGAGGCTTTGGGGTTTGATGAGCAAACTCCTGTTCTCGTCCCTCGGACTGAGTCATCTGGAAGCTTCCATCTGGAAGGGGGACGGGCTAAGTCTGGGAGGTCTCATGGCATCCCGTCTCACAACTTCCCATCCCCAACAAGGTTTGTGCCACTCAAAGAGCCAGGCTGAGCCTTTGATTTCCTCCAATTTAACAACCTCACACCCTCTGCTGGCTTTTTGGCAGGGCATATTAGTGACATTCTGTGGACAGCTTGGCCAGGCTGGCATACCAGTCTGCTTCCAGTCCTTAGACAGTGAGCTTCTCCTGGAAATTATCAAGGAGACTGAGAGTGTGCTTTCCTATTTAGAGAGTGACTGCAGTTTTCAGCAGCCTATGTGTTTTGAACAGTGAGGCACCCTTTGCACTTCAGTTACCTTTGAATGCCAGAGGTTGGATCATCTTCAAGAATAGGTTATAGGGATAGAACCTAATCTCCCTCATCTTTCAATAGCACCATTTTCCCCCTGAGCAGGAGAGAAGCCAACAACATATAATATAACTGAAATGC
>JAQZBX010078175.1:0-14164 GCA_029593785.1 Cabassous unicinctus
TTCGCTGCGCGTTTTCTCCGTGTCTGCTTATCTCCCCCTTGCTGTGAGGTCCCGCTGCATCAGCCCCTCGAGCTGCGCAGGCCGGCCTGCCCTCACAAGGAGGCCCCGGGAAGCGAACCCGGGGCCTCCCATATGGTAAACGGGAGCTGTATCGGGAGCTCTATCCATCGAGCCACACCCGCTTCCCAAAGCAAGGTGTCTTTAGGAAAATGCCTTCTGTGTATAAACGCATTAAAATATTTGAAACTGTTGAATCAGGAATTGTATTAGTCCACCAAAGGGGTGCCAATGCAAAGTACCAGAAAGCTTTTGGCTTTCATAATGGGGGTTTATTTGGGGGTAAAAGCTTACAGTTCAAAGGCCAAATCAGGCCATCAGCAGAGATGCTTTCTCACCAAAGTCAGCTACTTTTGATCCCGTAGTGTTGCCATGTGGTGAAACAAAATGGCCACCAATCTCTGCAAGGTTTCAGCCTTCTCTAAGCTTCCTCTCTCAGGCTCAACTGCTCTGCTTTCTTCCCAGTTACAGCTGCAAGCTGGCATAGGGCCTACCTCTTAGGGCTTCTCTTTTTCCTGGCATAGGGCTTGTGTTTTTTTCTGGGCCTTCTATATTGGTCTCGGCCATTCTGCTGGCTTCCTGATTTCAGCTGTAAGCTATCAGGCAAGATGACCTGTCTCTCCCCGGGGCCTCAGCTGTTTGAGCTTTCTCCTTTCTGTCACATAGCTGGATCAAAAATGACAGAGGGCTCTCTCTTTCTGTGTGTATGTGTATATGTCTGTGTGTCTTTTTTATATCAGACCCACCAAGGAGTCATGTCTTACTGACATAGTCGAATCAAAAAGCCCTAAAAGCAGTCTTAACAGTCTAATCAAAGGCCCCTCAACTGAATTTAATATAGTTAAAGGGTATCACACCCAGAAGAATAGATTAGTTTACAAACATCTTTCTCTTTTTGGGATTCATAAAATAATCTCAAACTGTCACAGGAATAATAATAAATTTGCTCATTCTTAATCCTGATTGGTGTTCATTTGAAATTCATCTAACATTTAAAAACTTAAGACAAAAATTTGGGAAGTAGTTTTCCTGTTATTAAAATTAATTAGGGTTGGTTTCCATATCATAACTGAAAAATATGTTGGTGTTCTAAGTCTTTAACTTAGGATATACGACAGATGATTAATTTAATAGAATCAAAAGCAAGCCTTGCTGCAATTCTGGAACATTCTCTGTTTTCTACGGAACAGAAGTTGCTGGCAGAACTTGATGCTATTATGGGTAAGAAGGGAACAAGGATCATCATTTGGAATCTTAGAAGGTAAATGTAGACCTCAGGTAGTTGGCCATTTGGGAAGTAAAGTGCATGTGTGGGGATGGTTTCATTATATCCACCCATTGTTAGAGAGTTGAAATACATTGAAATACATCTTGTGGCATAGTTAATGATTTGTCTTTAAAGGGTGTTTTAGATAGGCCACTTTGGCTTCATTTGATATTTTCATATTCCTAGAAATAAATTCCTATCCCTGCCATTCAGTCTCCATTAGCACTTTATTCTCTCCTAGTTATCCACCCCCCAACCCTTAAAAAAAAAATGCGAAGACAAAAGTTCAGCTAACAAGTTCATTGTGTGAAAGTCAGGTTGAGAAATCTTTGTCCCTTTTGTCCTTAAAGCTAAATATGATTTAACTTTTGATGAGAAAAGTAGTATAGGTGAGATGTTTATGTTGCTAAAATTACATTCTTTATCCTTGTGAGGATAAAATCCTTTGCAAATAAAAGCTTTTAAATTTAGGATTAATGTATAATATTGAAAGATCTAAGACCTATTAGGAATATGCAGGACTAAAGCATAAATAATGATAAGCCTAAAAACTTTAAAACTTGTGCATTTCTTACCTCCTTGAATTCCTTTTTAAAGTTTTTTTCTTGATTTTTGTCCTCTTACTATGATGTGCTTTGTTTTTTTTGGAAGGTTTTTGGTGTGTCTTGTTTTTATTTTTTTTTAAAGCTAATCTTTGGTTTGCTTATCTTGCTTGAAGTTAATGATTTTAGCTCCTTCAAAAAATTCTTTCTACAGCTACAAAAATGGTGCAACAGAGTTTGATTTTGATAAGGATAAATATGACATCAGAATCCCTGAGGATTTAGATGAGACAACAGGAAAGAAAGGGTACAAGAAGCAAGAAAGGATGGACCAAATTGCCCCTGAGAGTGACTATTCCCTTAGGGTATGTATTCAGACCTGTTTGTGGAAATGAGAAAACCATCAAATAATGGAACTATTAGTAGAGTTATGTTATTCACTTGTATTATAAATGCTGTCAGGGATATATGAATGAAAGTATCTCAGACTTAACTAACTTTTAAACTTTTAATGAGTGCACTGGTGGTTTTATTTACATAGAAAAACTTCTTTTAATTAATAGGTTATCAGGTCTAATAGTACTTGTAGTTTTTTTACTATGCCGTTAGATTGCTTGGATTAGGAATCCTGTAATCATATTCTACGATGGTTATGTTTAATCACAAAACACCAAATCCCATGTCTTTTTAAAATTTCAAAATATTTTAGAATACATACATGCACACAGTGATGATTAAAAGAATATTAAGATTCTTAGTCACTATGACATGTGACACTAATTTTCCACTTTATTTTATGTGCTAAAATTATTCCATAGCCCTAAGCTGAGTATAAAGTTTGCCATGCTAATTTTTCTGAGGTTCTATCAATTATAATGACAGATATTTACTATTCCTTGATATATCCCAATGTATTATTCTTTGATGTCCTAGCTCAAATATGAAAGAGATCTATAGGCAGCTAGAACAGAAGGTGTGTTTTAAGTACACTATATGGTAAAAGATTTTAAAATATTAACAAATTTTAGAAATGGCAGAACATTTCCTTTTGAAATCAGGAATCAGAAAAGAAAAACGTTCAGATTTTAGTTCTGTGAAGAACGTTTTATCTATCCCTTTTTATTCAGTGCATTTCCTTCCAAGTTTTCTGATAACTAGGGGGCAGGCACAGTAGAGCATATTTGAATTTTTTTGGGGGGGCACTTAGTTTGGTCAGGCTGGGAAAGTATCTAAATTTTCATGCATTAAGACTGAAAGCATTATTGATGACTGCTGATTGTTGACATCCCATTTATGAAAAAGCACTTAAACTGGTCTACTGTGCTGAAGTATCGGTGCATTATTTAAAGTTTTTTTCCTTGTCAAGCTTAAATTATGTTCCCTTTCATTTATATTCGATGTGCATGTTATTTTTGCCCAACTAAAATTTACTTTTTTATTGCTTTTTAAATTATAGCACTGATATATATATTTGACAGAGAAAAATCAGAAACTATAGTCATTTTTGTATATATGTACATTTAAAAAAAATTAAAATGAAATATTACTATATACATTATTTTGTAACTTTTTCACTCAGTGACATATCAACATCTATATAAGCCAGTAGATTTTCTGTGACATCGTTTTATTTACTTTTTTTTAGTTGTATTTTTGTTTGCAACATCATTTTAATGGCCACTGTATTGTTTATTTTTAATGAAAAGTAATCAAGTCAGAATAATACAACTTTATAGTCTATATTATTTTATTGAAGAGATAACGAGTTCTTTATCAAGGCAATTTTGTAGCGTTCTATTTAAATCAAAGTAATATTGAGCAAACCTGTTGATAATTGTTCAGAAAGGACAGACACTGTGTTTCTTTGCAGGCTTACTGCAGTATATTATATCTAAAGCCAAGAATGCAGATCATCTTACGTGGACAGAAAGTGAAGACACAACTAGTTTCAAAGAGCCTTGCCTACATTGAACGTGATGTTTATCGACCCAAATTTTTAGTATCCTTTATTTGCCTTTTCATGATGCTATATAGAAATTTGTCAATCAGGCTTATTCCCCTACACCTTTCCCCCCTTTTCCTGATAAGGATTCTAATCCTCTCCAACTTTGACCTTTATGTTTGTTTGGACTAAATAAATCATGAAATAGGATGATATGAAGGGTGTCTTGTTTAGGATTTTCCTTAACATTTGAAGACTAAAACGGTGAGAATTACTTTTGGATTCAACTGCAGAAATAAAGATCATTATGGGATAATGATGTATCACAGAAATCGACTCATCAAAGCCTATGAAAAAGTTGGATGTCAATTAAGGGTAAGCTTTATTTATGAGAAGAAAATGTCTTTTGTAATAGAGTGTGTTAATGGATCAAATGTGAAATAATTTTACTGTGCTTTCTGCCTATGATTTTTAAATGTCAATCTTTTTCTAATAACATTGTAAAACATTGGAGGCTTCTAAGAGTATGACATAATAAGGGGAGTAATTTGTAATGACTGGGCCATATGTTACGTGGTAGACAGAGAAATGGGAGAGACAGGAAGATGAGACTAGAAAGGTGGACAAGAACTATTCCCTGAAGGGATGAGGAACCACTAATGATTTTTTAATTATGATCAAGAGTTGCTTGGTTTGGTTCATAGTTATGTTTATGAAAACTTTCTTATAAGTTAAATATTCTTTTACTTTATTTTTCTCTGTGCACAAAATATACTTGTTAATCTGTATGTCAGAATAATCAGAATATGGCTCATACATATTGAGTTCAGTTTTTTAGCAGGATTTAAAAAGTAACTTTAATTCCATATCCATTAGAAACTGGATGTGTAATTTTGGGTAAACAACTTTTATCTAGCAAACTTTTGGAATATTATGTGCCAGAGCCTCTGCTTGGCACTATGGATATAAAAATAACTTAGTTGTGGTTTCTGTTCTCTAAGAAATTGCCTCCTAGTAGAGGTGGTCATTTTCCTAATGTATAAAATCGGGGATGATAATACTTCTTTAAATGGATACTTGTTAATGATTGAAGTGGCTTTGGAAGAAGGTTCTAATATATTTAGGAATATAACTTCCAGAAAAGCAAATCACCTATCAGACACTGTTTTTCAGTCTGAATTTTATTAGGTACTTAAAAGATTTATATGAGATAAAGTATAGGAAAATGTTTTATACAAATTGTAAATCTTTGTGTAAGGGTAATTATTTTGTGTATCATGTCTTGTGCTTAAAATACTCATTTCATTTTAATTTTTAGGCAAACAACATGGGCGTTGGAGTAGTTGGAATTATAGAATGTAATTTCCTAAAGCCAACTCATAATAAACAAGATTTTGACTATACTAATGAGTATAGGTATGTTACTCATTTATACTATTTGGTTTATTTTTTATTTTATTTTGGAAATACTTTGATAACTTTTTTTCTAGGTTGAATTTTTGTGAATATCTTTATGTTTTAATTATGAAGGCACTACACTTTTTTGTTGTTTTTGTTCCAAGTCCTTTACATTTAATTCTTTTTTTTAAACAAATCACTTTTATTGATACATATTAATAAAGCACCCACTTCATCCAAAGTGTACAATCAGCGGTATTTGGTATAATCACATAGTTGTGCGTTCATCACTTCAATCATTATTAGAGCATTTTCATTATTTCAATAATAATAAACAAAACAACAGACAAACAAGAAAATTCCTCACCTCTCAATCTCTCAATGCATCCTCTGCTGTACATAGCTATTGTTTCTGGCCATTCGATCCAAAGTATATAACCAATGGCTTTAATATAATCACAATGTTGTTCATTTATCATCTCAGAAATTTTAGAACAATTTTTTTACTCCAAAAGGAAAGACTCCACACCCCTTAGCATTCCTTCTCAGATCTACATAACCGCTAATCTCATTTCATCTTTATAAATTGATTTATAGTTGCATTTCATATAAATGGAATCATATAATATGTAGTACTCTATCTTAGTATAATGTGTTTTTTCTTTTGTCTGATATTAACATTTGTAGTATTAATGTACATTTGTTTAGCTTCAAAGAAAAACGGTCTTATATATGCAATTCTACCTATATTCACATATTTCACATAATATAGTTCTTTTTCACATGATATGTTTAGTTCATAATAGGGCATTCATACAGTATTTGTCCTTTTGTGTCTGGCTTGCTTTACTCAACATACTATTCTCCTGGTTCATCTGTGTTTTCTTAGGTTTCATGACTTCATTTCTTCTTACTGCTGCATAATTTTCCATTGTGTGTATACTCCATAATTTGTTTATCCATTCATTGGTTGATGGACACTTGGGTTGTTTCCAGCTTTTAGCTATCGTGAATAACACTGCTATGAACATCGGTGTGCAGATATCTATTCGTGTCACTACTCTCAGTTCTTCTGGGTATTATACCTAATAGTGGTATTGCCGGGTCACATGGCACATCTATATTCAACTTCCTTAAGAACTGCCAAACTGTCCTCCACAGTGGCTGTACCATTCTACATTCTCACCAACAGTGAATAAGCATTCCTATCTCTCCACATCCTCTCCAACATTTACAGTTTTCCGACTTTTTAATAGTGGCCAGTCTGATAAGTATGACATGATATCTTGCTGTAGTTTTGATTTGCATTTCCCTAATCTCTGGAGTTGTTGAACGTTTTTTCGTGTGTTTCTTTGCCATTTCTATTTCTCCTTTGGACAGTTGTCCTTTCAAGTCTTTTGCCCATTTTTTAATTGGATACTTTGTCTTTCTGTTGTTGAGTTGTATGATCTCCTTTTATCATGGATATTAAACCTTTATCAGATATGTGATTGCCAAAATATTTTCTCTCATTCAGCTAGCTGCCTTTTCACCCTTTTGACAAAATCCTTTGAAGTGCAAAAGTGTTTAATTTTCAGGAGGTCTCATTTATCTGTTTTTTTCTTTTATTGCTCATGCTTTGGGTGTAAGGTAAGAAACTACCACAGGGAGGGCACCAGCCATTTCCCTTGCATGCATTGCCTCCCCCCTTTGGAAGATCTTTTTACAATTGTAAAGGAGGTTAATAGTGAGAACAACAGGCAGGACCTGTTTGCTGGTGCTTTATCAGCAGGAATCTTATTTTTGTGGCTCAATTCTCAGAGACTAAAATCTCAGTTCCATAGTAATGTAAACTTTAATGCTGAAACAGCCTTATATAAAAAAGTACTTTTTAGTGAAGTGTCTTTAAAATTGCTATAAAACAAGCAAACCTTTTTGTTGCTGTAATGCTTATTTTTCTGTATTTGTTTACAAATTAAATTCTTACAAAACTGTGTCCTTTGTTTTATATTAAAATGCTTTGTTTTGAACAAAAAAAAAGAAGAAAGAAACTACCACCTAGCACAAGATCTTGAAGATGTTTTCCACATATTCTTCTACGTGTTTTATGGCTGCTGTTTTTATATTTAAGTCCTTGATCCATTGAGTTAATTTGGAGATAGGGGTCTTCTTTCTTTCTTTCTTTTGGATATGGCTATCCTTCTCTGAGCACCATTTGTTGAATAGACTGTTCTGGCCCAGCTGGGTGGGCTTAACAGCCTTGTCAAAAATCGCTTGACTGTAGGTGTGAGGGTCAGTTCGGTTCCATTGGTCAATCTGTCTGTCCTTATGCCAGTACCATGCTGTTTTTACCACGGTAGCTAGGTAATATGCTTTAAAGTCAGGAAGTGAGAGTCCTCCAACTTCAATTCTTCTTTTTAAAGACATTTTTGGTTATTTGGGACCCCTTACCCTTCCAAATAAATTTGATTATTGGCTTTTTGATTTCTGCAGAAAAGGCAGACTATTGGTATTTTTATTGGGATTGCATTGAATCTGTAAATCAGTTTGGGTAGAATTGACATCTTAACGATATTTAGCCTTCCAGTCTATGAACATGGAATGTCCTTCCATTATTTAAGTCTTCTTCAGTTTCTTTTAGCAATGTTTTGTAGTTTTCTGAATACAGGTCCTGCATGTCCTTGGTTAAATTTATTCCTAAATATTTGATTGTTTTAGCCGCTATTATAAATGGAACTTTTAAAAAATTTCCTCCTCAGATTTCACATCAGTAGTGTATAGAAACACTATTGATTTTTGTGTATTGACCTTGTATCCTGCCACTTTGCTGAACTTGTCTACTAATTCTAGTAGCTTTGTTGTGGATTTTTCAGGATTTTTTAGATCATGCCATCAGCGTATAGTGAAAGTTTTACTTCTTCCTTTCCTATTTGAGTACGTAGCTAGAACTTCTAGGACAATATTGAATAATCATGGTGATACTGGGCATCCTTGTCTTGTTCCTGATTTCAGCGGGAAAGCTTTCAGTCTTTCACCGTTGAGTACAGTGCTAGCTGTAGGTTTTTCATATATGCACTTTACTGTATTGAGAAAGCTTCCTTCTATTCCTATCTTTCGGAGTGTTTTTATCAAGAAAGGGTGTTGTATTTTGTCAAATGCCTTTTTCTGCATCAATCAAGAGGATCATGTGATTTTTTTCTTCAATTTATCCATGTGGTTTATTACACTAACTGATATTCTTGTGTTGTACCACCCTTACATATTGGGGATAAAACTCACTTGATTGTGGTGTATAATTCTTTTAATGTGCTTTTGGATTCTGTTTGCAAGTATTTTGTTGAGGATTTTTGCATCTATATTCATTAGAGCTATTGGTCTGTAATTTTTTTTTTTTTCGTTGTATCTGTTTCTGGTTTTGGTATTAGGGTGATGTTGGCTTCATAGAATGAGTTTGGTAGCATTCTTTCCTGTTTAACTTTTTGGGTGAGCTTGAGCAAGATCAGTATTAGTTCATCTTTGTGTTGTTTTTGTTTTTTTTTAAAGATTCATTTATTTATTCATCCCCCCCTTGCTGCCTGCATTCGCCGTGTCCACTCGCTGTGTGTCTTTTCCGTGTCTGCTTATCTCCCCGCCCCCCCGCTGCGAGGTCCTGCTGCATCAGCCCACTGCGCCGCGTGGGCCGGCCTGCCCTCACAAGGAGTTCCCCGGGAAGCGAACCCGGGGCCTCCCACATGGCAAATGGGAGCCCCATCGATTGAGCCACACCCGCCCCCCGAGTTCATCTTTGAATGATAGGTAGAATTCACCTGTGAAGCTGTCTGGTCCCGGGCTTTTCATCTTTGGGAGGTTTTTGATGGCTGTTTCAATCTCTTCACTTGTGATTGGTTTGTTGAGGTCTTCTATTTCTTCTAAAGTTATTGTAGATAGTTCATGTGTTTCTAGGAATTTGTCCATCTTGTCTACATTTTCTAGTTTTTTGACATACAGTTGTTCATAGTATCCTCTTATGATCTCTCTTATTTCTACAAGGTCAGTGGTAATGTCCCCCTTCTCATTTCTGATTTTATTTATTTGTGTCATCTGTCTTGTCAGTCTAGCTAAGGGTTTGTCGATTTTGTTGATCGTCTCAAAGAACCAACTTTTGATTTTGTTGATTCTGTTCTTTTTTTGTTCTCGATTTCATTTATTTCTTCTCTGATCTTTACTGTTTCTCTCCTTTGGCTTGGTTTGGGATTAGTTTGCTGTTTTTTTTTTCGAGTTCTTCCAGGTGTGCAGTTAGATTATCAATTTTAGCTCTTCTTTTTTAATGTAAGCATTGAGGGTTATAAATTTCCCTCTCAGCACTGCCTTTGCAGTGTCCCATAAGTTTTGATATGTTGTGTTCTCATTTTCATTCGTCTCAAGATATTTGCTGAATTCTCTTGCTATTTCTTCATTGACCCACTGATTGTTTAAGAACGTGTTGTTTAATCTCTGTATATTTATGAATTTTCCCTTTTTCTATCCATTATTGATTTCCAGCTTTATTCCGTTATGATAAGGAAAATGTTTTGTTAATTTCAATCTTTTTAAATTTATTAAGAATTGTCTTGTGACCCAACATATGGTCTATCTTGGAGAAGGATCCATGAGCACCTGAAAAGAATGTATATCCTGCTGTTTTGGGGGTGCAGTGCTCTGTAGATGTCTTAGGTCTAGTTCATTTATCATATTATTCAAGTTCTCTGTTTCTTTTTTTTTTTAAAGATTTATTTATTTTATTTTATTTATCCCCCCCTTGCTGCTTGTGCTGCTGTGTCCATTCGCTGCGTGTCTTCTCTGTGTCTGCTTATCTCCCCCTTGCTGTGAGGTCTTGCCGCATCAGCCCGCGCGAGCCAGCCAGCCCTCACAAGGAGGCGCCAGGAAGCGAACCCGGGGCCTCTCATATGGTAAACGGGTGCTCTGTCCATTGCGCCACACCCGCTTCCTGCCCTGAGGTTGCTGCATCAGCCCACCGCATCGCTCAGGCCGGCGTGCCCTCACAAGGAGGCCTCGGGACGCGAACCCGGGCCTCCCATATGGTAAACGGGGGCTCTATCCACTGAGCCACACCCGCTTCCCAAGTTCTCTGTTTCTTTATCCTCTGTCCAGATGTTCTGTCTAATACTGAGAGTGGTGTATTGAAGTCTCCAGTTCTTATTGTAGAGACATCTGTTTCTCCCTTCAGCTTTGCCAGTGTATGCCTCATGTATCTTGGAGTACTTAGGTTAGGTGCATAAATACTTTGAATAGTTATTTCTTATTATTGAATTGCCCCTTTTATTAATATATAATGACCTTCTTCATCCCTTGTAACAATTTTGCATTTAAAATTTATTTTGTCTGATACTAGTATTGCTACTCCAGCTCTTTTTTGGTTACTGTTTGCATGGAATACCTTTTTCCAACCTTCACTTTTAACCTGGGTGTGTCCTTATGTCTGAGGTGAGTCTCTTGTAGACAACATATAGATGGCTCATATTTTTTATCCATTGTATCAGTCTGTGTATTTTGACCATTGGCTTTCTGTTGTCATATCGTACTATAATCTATCTTTTTTACTCTTTCTAATAATCTTCATTTCTATACTCATCTCCAAGTTTCTCACCCTTGTTTTTTTTCTTTCAGGCTGCAGCACTCCCTTTAGTATCTCTTGTAAATCTGGTCTTTTGGTAACATTCTGTCAGTCTTTGTCTGTGAAGACTTTGAACTCCCCTTCATTTTTGAAGGACAGCTTTGCTGGATACAGAATTCTTGGCTGGCAGTTTTTCTTTTTCAATATCTTAAGTGCATCATACCACTTTCTTCTCTCCTCCATGGTTTCTTTTTTTCTTTGTTTTTTTTTTACTTTATTTTGTACATTTAATAATTGAAAATATAAACAATTAAAAACTAAAAAGTAAACACAGATGAATAAATATATGTATCTCTCAATTAAATGTACTGGATACATATAAATTTTTTTGAATCAAACAATATGTTACACAATATATTTAGTTCATAGTAACGCATTCATACAGTATTTGTCCTTTTGTGTCTGGCTTGCTTCACTCAACATAATGTCCTCCAGGTTCATCCATGTTGTCATAAGCTTTACGACTTCATTTCTTGTTACAGCTGCATAGTATTCCATCGTGTGAGTAGACCACAGTTTGTTTATCCATTCATCTGTTGATGGACACCTGGGTTGTTTCCATCTTTTGGCAATGGTGAATAATGTTGCTATGAACATTGGTGTGCAGATGTCTTATCTGTGTCACTGCTCTCAGTTCTTCTGGGTATATACCCAGTAGTGGTATTGCAGGGTCATGTGGGAAGTCTATATTGAGCTTCTTTAGGAACTGCCAACAGTCCTCCACAGTGGCTGTATCATTCTGCATTCCCACCAACAGTGAAGAAGTGTTCCTGTCTCTCCACATCCTCTCTAACACTTGTAGTTCTCTGTCTTTTTAATACTGGCCATTCTGATAGGTGTAAAGTGATATCTCATTGTAGTTTTGATTTGCATTTCCCTAATCATGAGTGATGTTGAGCATTTCTTCATGTGTTTTTTTTTTGTCATTTGTATTTCTTCTTTGGAGAAATGTCTATTCAAGTCTTTTGCCCATTTTTTAATTGGGTTGTTTGTCTTTTTATTGTTGAGTTGTAACATCTCTTTATATATCCTGGACATGAAACCCTTATCAGATATGTGATTCCAAATATGTTTTCTCATTGAGTTGGCTGCCTTTTCACCCTTTTGACAAACTCCTGTGAGGTGCAAAAGTGTTGAATTTTGAGGAGGTCCCATTTATGTATTTTTTCTTTTGTTGCACGTGCTTTTGGTGTAAGGTCCAAGAAACCACCACCTACTACAAGGTCTTAAAGATGTTTCCCTACATTTTCTTCTAGTAGTTTTATGGTCCTGGCTTTTATATATAAATCTTTGATCCATTTTGAGTTGATTCTTGTATAGGGGATGAACTGGGGGTCCTCTTTCATTCTTTTGGTTATAGATACCCAGTTCTCCCAACACCATTTGTTGAAGAGATTGTTTTTTCCTGTTAGCATGGACTTGGTAGGTTTATCAAAAACCAATTGACTGTATAGGTGAGGGTATATTTTTGGGTTCTCAGTTCTATTCCACTGATCGATGTGTCTATCTTTATGCCAGTACCATGCTGTTTTGACCACTGTAGCTTTGTAATATGTTTCAAGGCCAGGCAGTGAAATTCCTTCCACATTGCTCTTCTTTTTTAGAATGCTTTTGGCTATTCAGGTGCATTTACCTTCCAAATGAATTTGGTAATTGCAATTCTGTAAAGTAAGCTGTTGGGATTTTGATTGGTATTGCATTGAATCTATAAATCAGTTTGGGTAAGATTGACATCTTCATGATATTTATTCTTCCAATCCATGAACACGGAATGTCTTTCCATTTGTTTAGGTCTCTTAAAATTTCTTTTAGCATTGTTTTATAGTTTTCTGCATATAGGTCCTGTACTTCTTTGGTTAAATTAACTCATAGGTATTTGAGTCTTTTCATTGCTATTGAAAATGAAATTTTCCCCCTGATTTCCTCCTCAGGTTGTTCAGTACTAGTGTACAAAAACATTACTGACTTTTGTGTGTTGATCATGTATCCTGCCACTTTGCTGAACTCATTTATTAGCTCAGGTAGCTTTGTCATGGATACTTCAGGATTTTCTAAGTACAGGATCATGTCATCCGCAAACAGTGAGAGTTTTACTTCCTCTTTTCCTATTTGGATGCCTTTAATTTTTTTTTTCTTGTCTAATTGCCCTTGCTAGAACTTATAGTACAATACTGAATAACAGTGGTGACAGTGGGCATCCTTGTCTTGTTCCCGATCTTACAGGGAAAGCTTTCAACCTTTCCCCATTGAGTATGATGTTGGCTGTGGGTTTTTCATATATGCCTTTTATCATATTGAGGAATTTTCCTTCTATTCCTTTCTTTTGAAGTGTTTTTATCAAAAAAGGATGCTGGATTTTGCCGAATGCCTTTTCTGCATTGATTGAGATGATCATGTGGTTTTTTTTCCTTCAATTTGTTAATGTGGTGTATTACATTGATTGATTTTCTTATGTTGAACCAGCCTTGCATACCAGGAATAAATCCCACTTGGTCATGATGTATAAGTCTTTTGATATGCTGTTGGATTCGATTTGCAAGTATTTTGTTGAGAATTTTTGCATCTATGTTCATTAGAGTGATTGGTCTGTAATTGTCTTTTCTTGTGGAATCTTTTTCTGGCTTTGGTATTAGGGTGATGTTGGCTTCATAAAATGTGTTGGGTAATTTTCCCTCCTCTTCAATTTTTTGGAAGAGTTGAAACAGGATTGGTGTTAATTCTTTTCTAAATGCTTGGTAGAATTCACCTGTGAAGCCATCTGGTCCTCGACTTTTCTTTGCTGGGAGACTTTTGATGACGGATTCAATCTCCTTAAATGTGATTGGTTTGTTAAGTTCTTGTATTTCTTGTAGCATCAGTGTAGGTTGGTTGTGCATTTCTATAAATTTGTCCATTTCATCTAGGTTGTCTAGTTTGTTGGCGTATAGTTTCTCATAATATCCTTTTTTTTTTTTACCGGGAGGTCCCGGGGATCGAACCCAGGTCCCTCCATATGGGAGACCAACGCCCAACCCTTTGAGCCACATCCATCCCCCTCTCATAATATCCTTTTATGATTCTTTTTATTTCTGTGGGGTCATTTGTCACTTCCCCCCTTTCATTTCTGATGGTATTTATTTGCATCTTCTTTCTTTTTTTCTTTGTTAGTCTAGCTAGGGGTTTGTCAGTTTTATTGATCTTCTCAAAGAACCAGCTTTTGGTTTTGTTGATTTTCCCTATTGTTTTTCTGTTCTCATTTTCATTTATTTCTGCTCTAATCTTTATTATTTCTTTCCTTCTGCTTGCTTTGGGATTGGTTTGCTGTTCTTTTTCTAGTTTCTTTAGTT
>JAQZBX010078177.1:0-14161 GCA_029593785.1 Cabassous unicinctus
TGCAACTGTCCTTTGCCTTGTCTTTTATATTCAATTCCCCACCCACCAGGGGGTGGGGCTCAATGCCCTACTGACTGACATGGCCCAGTCAACGCCCTAATCATAATTCAATCATGCCCAGATTAACAGATCAGATTACAGGCATGATCCAATTATATTTTTGGAATTCATAATTACATCAAATTCCCCAACGGTTACAACACTCCAGAGGCAAAAACTGAGATCAAATCCCATAAAATCAAGTGTCTTTGACCTCCGGAGTTATTTTGTAAGGTGTGTTTCAGTTTCTTCTGAGTCCTACCACAGAGTATATAATTAGTCAGCTCTTTATATTTTTACCTCATCTGCACATTCAGAACCACCCATATTTTGAGAAGATTGACTGAGTTCCCAGGCAGGAGAATACCTTATTAAGAACCTTATTTTCCCAAAAGCCTTTAGCTCTGTAAGGAATTCTTTTTACTTAATCACATAATTACTTTCTGTATACTTGCAGTTCATTTTTTAGAGTGGTTCTTTGGCTCTTTGTTCCCCAGTCTTTTAACATAGTCCCCTTTTTCCTTTTTATCAGCTTCCTAAACTTGATCTATTGCCTTCCAGGACATATGCTATCTTATTTCTCTCTGCCTTAATTGACCTCACTGGTGTGGCCTGCTTAATCTATAATAATTGCTATTTTCCCACTGCATAGATGAATTCCAAGTCTTGGCTCATATTAGCTTTCCCGATTCATTTACTGCCAAAGTTCTAGTTTACCCTCAAAACAATCTTCCTATCATGAATAATCATGACTTTTGCCTTCCAGTCCCTGTTGTTTGGGAAAAATGTCTTTTTGGACAGAGAAATAGTTCTAGAAATTCTAGAGAGGAGTTCTGGCTGCCTCCTGCATACCTCAATCTCAATTATTGTCCATTTAAATTACATTTCCATAAATTATTTAGCAGACTTCTTTAATGGATTCGTATGTAATTCTGCAACCTGTATGTCTTAATCCCACCTGGGAACTCATCCTGCCAGGATCAATATTTTTCTACCTCTAAAGGGTGAACACAGCATGTGGAAACTTCTACAATTAAAACAAATGCTCAAAGTCTCCAACGATATCCGTTAAATAACCCAAAGAATACCAAAACTTTCTTTTATGAGTCCAGAGTCAACCAATGCCTACATGAGGCCAGAATTCAATGGGACTCACCCCTAGGCCAAGAAGAATTTCCCTAGGAATCAACGAAGAGTAAATGCCTCTATACTCAAGTTAAGGTTGTTGTTGACTAAATATTTCAGAGAGGGGCTGTAAGGAAATTTTAGATCACTGAAGTGAATTACTAGCTATGATAGGAAGAATTAGAGGTTATGAGAGTGAAAAAAATTTTGCACCTATAAGATCATGAAGAAAAATATGTCATATATAAAATTTCAATTTCATTCTGTAAGTAACAGAGTATCTGTAAAAAAGTTTTCAGGCAGTTAAAGATATAATTAAAATTGTGTTTATACAGATTTCTTTGCCAAAGTGGGGGAAATGGATGCAGTGGTGGATAGATGTGGGGAGACCAGTTATGAGGCCCTTTTACTAGTGTAGATAAAAAAATTTATCTGAACCTGAACTTTAGAATTGGAAGTGAGGATGAAAACAGTTTTGTTGACGTGCTTAGAAACTAAAGCCAATAGTGCAGCAACCAGCAATTCCACCCCTAGGTGTATGCACAACAGAAATGTGTATATATAATCTCCAAAATACCAGTATGAAATGTTTATTATAGCACTATCATTAAGTGGGAAACACTGGAAACAATTCAAATGCCTAAACAGAGTAGATAAATGTAGTACATTCATACAATAGATTATTGTATAGTAATGAGAATAAAGAAATAATTGCTAAAATGCAACAACATGGATGAATTTCACAAGCACAATACTCAGCAAAAGAAACCAGACACAAAACAGTACATACTGTATGATTTCATTTATATTACTAGGCAATTTAATCTATATTGTTAGAAGATAGGATAATGGTTAGCCTTGATAGGGGATATCTTTACAATGGTTTCTGGGGTTACTTCTGGTGTCCTGGTTGTGATGGTTTGAAGCTATATGTACCCCCAGAAAAGTATGTTCTTAAAGTTAATCCATTCCTGTGGGTATGGATCCATTATATACAGGATCTTTTGGTTAGTAGGATCTCAGGATGGCCCTTAATCCTCTTACTGGAGTCCTTTGTAAAAGAAAATGAAATTCAGACAAAGAGAGAAAAAGACACAGAAACAAGAAACTGAAAGCAATAAAACCCAGAAGAGAAGGGAAAGACCAGCATTTGCCACCATGTGCCTTGCCATGTGACAGAGGAGTCCAGGGATGTCAGCAGCTGATCTTCAGGAAGAAAACATTGTCTTGATGATGACTTGATTTGAACATTTTCACAGCTTCAAAAATGTAAGCTTGTAAGCTAATAAATTCCCATAGTTAAAGCCAACACATTTTTTCTTATCTGCTTTCAGATAAGATAAGCCAACTCAAACACTGGTCATTTGCTGTTTCCTGATCTAGGTTCTGGTTACAACGGTGTATTCACTTTGTAAAACTTCATCTGGTTGTACACTTTTGTTTAGTGCACTATCTGTATGATTGTTAGAATTGAATAAATATTACACTAAAAAAAACCATAACTGAATGATTAATTGGAAGTGAAGGGAGAATGAGTCATAGAAATCAGAGCTAATCATGTAAACTTTTTTCATGTTAAAAATGTTTATTGTGCATCTATGTACAATACACATGACAGACATGTACATAAAATGTAGAAGTTTAGATTTATGCTTCAGGGGACTGTGAAAGGCTGTATGACAAAGACAACATTTGAATTAGAGATTAAAGAATTGAGGAGGATTTCATCAGGTAGAGATTGCAAATAATGACATTTCAAGCAAAGGAAAGATTGTAGCATAACAGAATATTCAGGATCACAAAGAAAGTTGAATCATAAAGAGTCTTGAATACCAGGTTTGGACTTTACTAAGTAGGAATTAAAGGGATTTAAAAGATTTTTAAATGGACGAGTGTCATGAAACAAGGTATAGAAGATAAGTCATATGTGGAGTGATTTGGAAAGACAAGGTTAAAGTCAAGAAACCTCAGGTTGCTACTCTAATGGTCAAAGTGAAAAGTTTCAAGTATTTATGCTACCATTATTCCAGCAGAAATGAAAAGTGGGGATAAACATCCATGGAACTTGACAGGTGATTGGATGTGGGGGATCAAAGGCGATACTGAAGTCCTTGTTAATACTGCTAAAGTGAAGGTAATGTTAGGTAGATTTTTAAACATGGTTCAAAGGAGTATCAGCATCGAGGTCACCAGAGTGCTTGCATAAAAGAGTTTATCTCAGAAATACTTACTCAGATGCATGTAATTTCATGTAATTTCATGAAAATTATAGATAATTATGCCTATCTGTAATTTTCATGAAAACTTAAGTTTCAGACACCCATGCTTTTACAGGGTATACCAAAAATAATGGAATTTATAGAATTTTTGTGGAAGTTACTAATCTACAAATGAAGTTTAAAATATCATGACAAATGCCAATACTATTTTTTTCTTTTCTCTTTTTCTTTTTTATTAGGGATGTTGTGGGTTTACAGAGCAATCATGCATAAACTCAGGATTCCCAGATACCACCCTACAACCAACACCTTGCATTGGTGTGGAACATTTGCTACAATTGATGATAGCACATTTTAATAATTGTACTATTAATTAAAATCCATGGTTTAACTTAGGGTTCACTGTTTGTGTAGTATAGTAACACTTTACTATTTTTGTCAATGTAACACTTAGGAGGTAATGAAGTAATATAGAAAGAAATTGATATGGATCATCATTCTAGATGCTATTGAGAATATTCATGATTCATGGCAGGAGGTCAAAACAATTCTGTATTAGTCAGCCAAAGGGAAGCTGATGAACAATACCAGAAATCTGTTGGCTTTTATAAAGGGTATTTATTTGGGTAGAAGCCTACAGTTACCAAGCCATAAAGCTTAAGTTACTTCCCTCACCAAAGTCTATTGCCACATGTTGGAGCAAAATGGCTGCCGACATCTGTGAGGGTTCAGTCTTCCTGGGTTCCTCTCTTCCCAGGACTTGCTTCTCTCTGGGCTCAGCAACTCTGCTATCTCCACAAGGCCAGCTGTAGACTATCAAGCAAATGACTCTGTCTCTCTCCTCGGGGCTTCTGCAGTGTCTAAGAGCCGTCTCTATTCCTCTGTGTTCTCCTGTGTGTTCATTTCCTGGGCTCCAGCTCAAATCTCAGCATCAGAACTCCAACTCTTTTCTTTGCCATATCTTTTATCTGTGAGTCCCCACCCACCCCACCAAGGGGCAAGCACTTAACATCCTACTGACATGGCCCAATCAAAGCCCTAATCATAATTTAATCAATTAAAAGTGATACCTCTGACAGACCAGTTTACAAACATAATCCAGTAACTATTTTTTGGAATTCATAAACAATGCCAAACTGCTACAATCACCATCAACAGGAGTTTGGAAGAAGTTGATTCCAACCCTCATGGATGATTTTGAGGGGTTTAAGAATTCAGTGGAGGAAGTAACTGCAGATATGGTGGAAGAAGCAAAAGTTCTATTCTAACTACAATTAGAATAGGGGCCTGAAGATGTACTGAATTGCTGCAATCTCATGATAAAACTTAAATGGATGAGAAGTTGCTCCTTACAGATGAGCAAAGAAAGTGGCTTCTTGAAATGGAATCTACTCCTAATGAAGATGCTGTGAACATTGTTGAAATGACAACAAAGCACTTAAAATATTATATAAACTTAGCTGATAAAGCAGGGGCAGGATTTGAGAGGATTGACTCCATCTTGAAAGAAGATCTACTGTGGGTAAAATGCTATCAAACAGCATCACATGCTACAAAGAAGTCTTCCATAAAAGGAAGAGTTAATCAATGTGGCAATGCTCATTTTTGTTTTATTTTAAGAACTTGCCAGAGCCACCCAACCTTCAGCAACCATCACCCTGATCAGTCAGCAATCATCAACATCAAGGCAAGACCCTCTATCAGCAAAAAGTTCATGGCTCACTGAAAGATCAGATGATGGTTTGCATTTTTTAGCAATAATGTACATTATTTTTAAAATATGTACATTGTTTTTTAGATATAGTGCTATTGCACACTTAATAGACTACATGCAGTGGGAAACCAAAAAATTCATGTGACTTGCTTTATTGTAATATCTACTTAATTGCAATATTTGCTTTATTGAAGTGGTCTGAAACTCAGTATTCCTGTAGCAAGTTTTCTGCCTCTCTCCCAGTGATAGCAGACATTTGTGTCAGTGCATGATCCTAGGTCCACACAGATTCCCACTCCTCTGGCAAAGGCAAATGGCTTTACTTTCATTCCTACTTCTGTGGAAGGACACCTTTACCTAGGACTTTTGGTGGTAGACTTTCTTGCCCCTTCACCAGCAGTGGAATTTTGTTGCCTATTCCATGGTGCAAGTCAAGAGCAGACATTTCTTGCCCTTCCCCTGGGGACAGACAACATTTGCTTCTAATCTTTAATTTTTAACTTTAGCTTTGACTAAGATTACTGAGAGACTGGCCAGCCATTTGTCTACATGGAATTCTACTACAATTGTTTATCATCAAATCACTCATTTAAGAGTTTTTTGTGCTGTAATATTGATTCACTAAAGGAGGGGAATAAAAGGCATAAGGGGTGATTCTAATGGGAAGGGAGATTAATGTGAATAGTTGGGCTTTTTATGTAGTTACTGCAAAGACTTGTACCACTGTGTTAAGCATTCAACTTCAAATTTAAGAACTATTTAGCATAAATAGGTACATGAAGTTACTAAACAGCTTCAGTTGCCTCAAACAAAATACATATATTCTCATATGCACCAAAGAAACGTAAATAACATTAATTTGGGGTGTTAATGAAAGCTGTGTTTAGTTTCTCATCATCTCCAACCTAAGTCTCTGTCTCTGATCTGTCTTTTGACAGTTGAAATGTGGTGGGTGTTGGGAACGTATATCCTAATTGTTAAGAGGTTTATTTCATAAGCATTGAAGTAAACAGAAGTTGCAAATGACTCTTAGGTTTCCAGTTTGAATGACTGCCTAAACTAAATGCTGATGTCATTCTTAAATGGGGAAGTTAGTCTTAAAAACACTTTTGATGATGGTTCTGGGTATGGCCATCATAACAAGTTTATTTTGTGACATGTCAAGTTTGAGTTGCCACTGTATGGTCATTCTATTCTAAATAATATATTAAAAATTAATGATATAGTAAATTTCTTGCCTTGTGATAAACCAACAACTGCAAAATCAGTTGTAGAGGGATCTGAAAACAACGTGTGAAGAAACCAAAGTTCCTTTAGGCTTTATATACCTACTAACTAAAAATCTATACCCTGCAACAGAACACATTTTTTAATCAAACTAATTGTCCTCTGGATTTTTCTGAGCCTCAGGAAAGAAAAGGAGGCTGGCCATTGTCATCGGTTCCTTCCTTTTATGGGCAAAATACTTTCTCTTTCAAGTGGAAATCAATTGTGCACAAATCTCTGTGGTCAGTATGTACTATTTTTCTTTAATTTTTGAAAAAAAAATTGCCTATAGGTGTTTTCAGATATTCACTTGTCAATAATCTACTGAGTTGTGATTAAAACAAGTCATGTATTGTGAAAAACAAAATAGATTAGAATAAAATAAAATAAAAGTGATTCCTTCCTTGTATATTAAATTACCAGAAATACATATTTTAGCACCTGACATTAAATGATAATTTAAAACCAAAGGAAATGATGTTTAATCTTTCTTGCAGGAAAAGAAAAACAATGGCCAGCTTTTTCTTTGCTATGTATTTAGAATGAAGACTATTTGGTGGAAAAAAATGGATGAGAAATAACTTTATTTTTACACTGACAGGAGAGAAAATTTACTCATTTTCAAAAACAAGACAGGCTATTTTGTTGTGATTTTATTTTATTTTATTTATCTTTCTTTACTTGTAAGCTGTTTTATAAGTTGAAACTCATCAAGTTTCTAGGGAGGAAAAATGCTCAGTATTGTGTATTTAATAAGAATTATGAATAGGATTAATTCTGATCAAGAGTCAAATGTTACTGGGATTTGACTAAACACTGATTAACTTGATAAAAACGATTAAAAACATCATCTTAACTGAAATCTTTAAAATCATGAAAAGGAAGTTTTTTTTTTCCAACACTATAAAATCACAAATATATTACTGATATCTCTCCTTTATATTTGGTTCAATATGTCATTTATTGAAGCCTGCAATGAAAGGTTGCCTATTATTAGTTTATCTATATATATGGAGTATAAGGTACTTTATTCAGTATCATAAAAGAATAAAGTATGAAGCAATTTAGAAGCTCTAGTTCATATCCTTGATTTATTTGTAGGAAAATTGAAGACTGCTATTCATCTTAGAGGACAGTGAACAGAAAAAAGTTATTTCTCATGAAATATTAGTGTGCTTCTTTCTCCTGATAAAGAGACTCACTATGTTTTCCTCTTTGCTTTAAGATCAAGGAAAATAAGATAAGATTTTTAATACATTTCTAATGCCTAACATTTTAAGAATATATCTGTGTATATCTTAATATGTATTTAATTATAAAGTTACTTTAAAAATATTTTTGAGGGTTTCCCATACTCCAGTAACTCTGCTACATGCTTTAAATATGAAGAGGAATAAACCTTCACTTTCATGGTGCTCATGAGCCATTGGATGAGGCAAATAATTGCATTAAAATTGTGTTCAGTTCGGTGGGTTTATGGGAACTCGCTGTACTTTCTGTGTAATTGTTCTGTAGGTCTAAAATAAAACTGCTCAAGAAATAAATTTTATTTAAAAAGTGTACTCACTAATACTTTTCATTATCTCTTATTAATTGAATAATTAGCACACTGGTGGCAAAAATAAGAAGTGTTTTGCCCTGCAGGGGTAGATCTGAACTATCTTTCAAGAGGAAAATTTGCTTAATCTGTGTTTTAAAAGAGTCACACATTTAATCAGAAACATAAGCCATTTAATGGTGAGGAAATAGTTTATGCAAAGCTATAGAGATGTGAAACACCAGAGTGGATTGGTGTAATAATTAGTAGTTTTGTATGCCTGGCATGTGTGGTTGGTGTCTGAAATGGTGAGAGATGAGACAGACAGTTAGAAACTGTTTTGTTGGAGGCGTAGAATGTCTCCCTAAGAAATTTCTAGAAGTCAATAGAAAATTAAAACCTCATTGAAGTGGCATATGCTGGGAAGTAAAATGATCACGTTTACAAATTAAATAATTTACTCTAGAAGAAATATGGAGAATTAATTATATCAATAGAGAATAGAGGAAAAGATAACAGTTAGGAGGCTGGTGCAATAATACAGACATAATATTATTTGTCCATCCCATATTCCTTTATAGTGTAAGTCTTTGTATATTTGCCCTTATGTCTTTCAAGTTGTGATTTCATTTGTTAAAGCTACTTAAAATATTTTTTGTAACTATCTGTATATATGTGTATAGATATAAATATGTATGTATGTAAAACTGCATTAATATAAAAGAAAAGCACACATTGTACTATATATTTAGGTTTCCTCATTCCTAGGGGTATTCTTTTTATTCTCATTATCCAAGAGTTCACATATGCTGAGAAAAGCGAAACAAACAAAACAAAAAACAATTCCTGTCTAGACACACAGAAAGAATATATTGATGAATAAATATGATATATAAATGGTTTTTATGTCTTTGAATAAAATTTCCATGAAAGTTATTATTTTACAAAGTTATGACCGTGAACAACCACATTCATGAAATTTTTATACAAAATAAGCATGTACAGACTTAAAGAAGCAGGAAGAGCTAGAGGCAAAATATTTTGAAAAAAAGAGCAAAATTGAAAATGCTTATAAAAATAGTTATTAAAAATAGCATAATAGTATCCCATTACCCTGGGAACAGTGGTCAAAAATTACTTTCCCCAGCTTGGAAATTGACAGCACAAGATTATTCCGATTTAGACAACTTTTAAAAAGTTTATATTACAGAAAATTGTTCCGGAAGAGACATTTATTTATAAATCTAAAAGAGATTGATTTTTAATGTTATTTAAAAGGAAGAAATTTATTGAGTTTTGATATTTCAACAGGTTTTATTTATGAAATTGTAGTTATATTGCTTTCTTTCCACTTTATATGTTGAAAAATAAAATAGAAGCTCATATTGATATTTATTTTATTTATTTCTCCCCACCCCCTCATTGTTTGCACTTGCTGTGTCTGTTTGTCTTCCTTGTTTCTTTAGGAGGCTCCAAGAACGAAACACACTACTTCTGATATGGGAGGGAGCCAACTCCATTCCCTGCTTTGTTTGTCTCTCATTGTGTTTTTCTTCTTGTGTTTCTTGTTGTGTCATCTTGTTGTGCCTACCCGTCATGTCTTGCTCATCCTCTTTCGGAGGCACAGGGAACCGAATCAGGGACCTCCCTTGTGGTGAGCGGGAGCTCAATTGCTTGAGCCACATCCGCTTCTCTCATATTGATATTTAAAACTGAATGTTTCCATTATGTGGAAAAGTAGTAGCCTATTGTTGCACATTGCATAGTTTAATACTTTAAAATGTTATTACTGGAATTTAGTCCTTGATCTGTTTGTTCCTTAACTTTGTATCCAGCTAGTGACATGACAGTGATATATTTGAATGCCAGAAGCTAACAAAAACAAATAAACTAATGCAAAAATCACCTTTCATATTCTGAAAATTGGCTCTGAGTTGGCTGGTGCCGTCCTTTGGAGTTTATCAAGAAGATTAGTCCAAGGCAAGAAGTTCAGCGTCCTCTCCATCTATTCTGATCCTGTTTCTTTGCCTGGACTTGTGCATGTTCATGACCTTAGGAATTCCCGTTTTCTAATTTGAAGGACCCCTTTACTCCTTATGACAAATATATTCTCCCCCTCCCCTGCTTGGTGCTTTATTATATGGCTTAAAGCTTTTAATCATTTGCTCAAGGACGTTTTAACTCAATTGTTTCTTGAATTGTAAGGAACAATTGCAATTGTTTGTAATTGTAAGTTACAACTTACCTGAAGGGTAAGTTCTGGGAAGATGAGCCATAGATGAGTTTCCTGGTTCAGTCATTTCAGTTGCCAACTGATGAATGGCACCCACATACAGGCACTGCAGTATGTGCATAGGGGTATCTGCTCCTTGAGAACCTGGCCAGGGACCCACAATGGGAGTCCCGGCTGGCTCCACACTGCACTGGTGAGGGAGTGGGGGAAAATCAGCAAGCTCACTAGAAGCTTCTCCTATTATTCTTCTAAAGCTGTGTTTTCTTTTCTTTTTCTCTTACATGTTTTTTTTCCTTTATTTTTAAAGAAGTTTTATATTACATAAAAGTTACATAAAAAATATAAGGAATTGTTCTGCATTCTTTTGCAATGATGGATACAGGTCATTATACATTTTTGTCTAAACCTATAAAAGTGTACAGTGCAAAGCGTAAAGTGTAAAACTTTGTTTTCTTGATTCAGCACTGCCTAGTTACTGCAACCCTTTATTTTTTGGAGTTATAAGGAAGATGATTTTGTCAGTTTTGGCTAATTTGTTCAAAGTTTTTGTGAAGGAATATCATTCTGGAGTGCCTTACGCCACCATCTTGGTAGATTCAAAGCCTGAAATTTCCTGATTTTTGATAAGTTTTTACATTCTTCCTAGTTTTTAAACACAGCATTATTCAAATAAAAATAATAATGATTTTCAAGGATGTATAATTTAGGAAAAAAAACTAAAGTTTTCCTCCAAAACTAATACAAAATTGACTAATTTGAGCTAGAAAAGCATTTGGAAAGGTTAGACGAATGTGTCAACTTGGCCAGCTAATGGTGCCCAGTTGCTTGGTCAAGCAAGAACTGGGCTAATTGTAATATAAAGGCATTTCACAGACTTTAATCATCAGTGAGTTGATTACATCTATGGCTGATTACATCTACAATCAACTGAGGAGATTGCCTTCAACAATGAGAGACATCTTATCCAATCAGTCAAAGGCCTTCAAAGCAGAAGTGATTTCAGCATTCAGAGAGAAAATTTCCATCTCTACTTTAGACAGCCAATGTCTCCTGGGGAGTTCATGGAGGACCTTAATCTGAGTCCCTGTCTTGCAGCCTGCCCTACAGAATTTGGATTTGTGCATCCCCACAGTCGCATGAGATAACTTTATAAAACCTCATACTATTTACAGATATCTCCTGTCGGTTCTGTTTCCCTAGAGAACCCTGACTAATACAGCATTTCAATATGTTTTATGCATAATAAATTAAGTAACATTTTGAGGTGCCTACTCTAAGTATTTAACATTATAAATAAAACTGTCTTGTAAAGGTTAACATACCATCTTAAAATATTACATATATAATTGACATTGCACTAGGACATGAACTATATTGAAGCTATAGTCAGCTTTAGCTCAATAGTTCATTTTAAATACTTTTAAAGTAAATATAAAATGTTCTAATACATAGGCAGTACATAAGCATTTATAAATTAAAATACACATAATCATATGTGGGATGAGAAATGATTTTACTAACCATCTTGATTTGCTTGAGCTTCCATTTTATCCAGGGGATTACAAAGAAGAGAGACTAACTGAACCAGGCTGACATACCAGTGGTCCTTTGTGGTGCTGATAGAGACCCCTGCCCCTGCCTGTAAAGAACTGTAACGAAGAAACCAGGCTGACACCAGCAAAGTCTGCTGATCTTCACCAGATGGCCTCAATCTTACCCCAACATCCTGGTTGCTTATTAACAAACCGGGCCTCAAGGACACCCTGCCTGACAGTCCACAGCTCCCCACTCCCCATAGTTCATGTATCTCGCTTATCTATTATCCTCACCCCCTCCCCTTTACCCCATACCTTCCCTTTGTCTCAAACATATAAACTGCTCCCCCAGCTCAACCTTTTGAGTGCTGTTGATGCTGTTTAATACAACTTTAGCTCAGTAAACTTGCTCTGCACCCCCTTTTGTAGTCTGTTTATTTTTAGCATAACAGACATACAGTATTTTAATACATTTAACCACTTACTGGGTAGCCAAACAACTTTGGTGAGTACTGCACAATCTTCTTCATGTTGACAACTTTAGGGCATAAGGAAATTAGGGAGAATGAAGAAGGATAGTGAAGCAGGCTTCATATAGGGAATGAATCAATGGATCTGGAACCTGGCAGAAAGGACCGTGTGGGCATCAATACCCCAAGATGGCTGCTGGAAGATCATCGTGAGATTTCTCCCGGAAGCCAGAAGCTCCAGATAATTCTCCCAGGACATTAGCATTGGCCCCACCTGGGGGATTGATGGGTGGGGTAATCAATCAAAACAGCAAACACCTGGGACTCCTCCCATGCTATTAGCAAAGGGGGTGGAATAATTAACAGTTTAAAAAGCAGGGACAAAGTTCAAATAGCCCCTTCTTCTGCTCCGTTCCTGATCCCTGCTGCTCCGTGCTCCTGCTCCCGGCGGCTTCCGTGCTCTGCTGCTGGGCTTGGGGCCCTCGTGGTTTCTGCATTCTGCTCTCACCATGTGCCCCCTGCATGGACCAACATGCAAGTAAAACCTGGGCATTTGTAATCTATAATGGGAAATTGTAGTCTATAAATCAGGCCTCTCTATCACTTTTCAGCCCCTTACCCTCTACCGGGGACCTGTGGTCTGTTATTTTCTCCCATTTCTCTTCTCTCCCTACCTTAATAAATTGCTGGCCTCACTCACTTGAGGTGCTCTGAAATTCATTTCTGCAGCAGAAGTCAAGAACCTAGACTAAATCCGGTAACAATACAGGTAAGTCTTTAGACCTTGCCATTACCCTAAGAGGGAGGGATCACAACAAAAGTCAATGAGCTTTGTAGAATAAAGTGAGCATGTTAAATTAAATTGTATATGGAGAGGAATAAAACAGCCAATTTTAGACCAAGAAGAATGGAGAGAAAGAGCACTGCATAGAATACAATTAAAATTTCATTGATTATATTTTTCAGTTAATGAATTTGTCCATGTGTCTCCTGAAATTTCTCATCTTGCATTTAATTTCTTGAAAATATTAATAACAATTATTTTAAAATCCAATTCTGATAACTTCAATAACTGGATATCCTTTGGGTAGCTTTCTATTCTCAGTTTTTCTCCTGGTGTTAAGCAAACTTTTGGTGTTTTCCTGTCTATTTATATTTTAATGAATGCCAGATGCTTTATATGAAAAATTGTAATGACATTTGAGACTCTGAATGATATTATTTTCCTTCAAAATATTATTTTTTTCCTACTGGTAGGCAATTAATAGTGGTGTAGATCACTTTAATTCAGGCAGGAAATAAAATGATTTAATGCCAGTCTCTAGGTCCTGTGAGAATGTGTGTATTTCTACCACTGTTACTCTGAGGTTCCCTGCTGAATGCCTGGAAGTCTCCTGTGTCTCAAGGCCTCAACTGTAATTTTGCCCCATAGTTGGGAAAGCACTGACAGCTTTGCCTAGCTTCTTATACTCTCAGGCTTCATGGTTTGACTCATGTTCTCTGTCTCATAGATGCCCTTTGGAATTGTCAAAGAACTCAAGGAAAAAGCAATATCAAATATCTTCCTGCTTTCTGGGATATTTGTCCCTCAAATCCCTGCTTATTTGAGAGCTCCACTAACCCCACGCATATATCTTTTCATAATTTTGTCCTGCCTTCTTAATTTTGGAAGATTTAGTCTGAAACAAGCTTTTCCACCCTTGTCAGATGTTAAAATCTCCTTAATTCTTTTTAACAGAGAATAAAACTAATAAACAAAATGGCTATATCATTCATACACACTAAAATACCCGCAAAACAGGGAATAGACTTTTTCCAAAGCCAGTGTCTCAGAAAAATTTACTTTTCAAAAAGAGGTGAAAATAACCCAGATTTTTAGATTTTATGTGTTATTAATATATGCATAGTAACAAGTATAAAACATAAAGAATACTTATCAAGTTCTTTGCTTCCAGGAAAACAGACATAATATAGATTGTCATTGCTCCATTGTATCGATTGATATTATAAGCATAGATTTTAC
>JAQZBX010078178.1:0-14161 GCA_029593785.1 Cabassous unicinctus
GTGCAAAAGTTTTTAATTTTGAGGAGATCTCATTTATCTATTTTTTCTTTTGCTGCTTGTGCTTTGGGTGTGAAGTTCATGAAATCATTTCCTATTACAAGGTCCTATAGATGCTTCTATACATTATCTTCCAAGGTCTTTATGGTCTTGGCTCTTATATTTAAATCTTTAATCCATCTTGAGTTGATTTTTGTATAATGAGTGATGGTGTTCCTCTCTCATTCTTTTGGTTGTGGATATCCAGTTCTTCAAGCACCACTTGTTGAAAAGGCCAATCTCTCCCAACTGAGTTGGCTTGGTGGCCTTGTCAAATATCAGATGAGTATATATTTGAGGATTTATATCAGAACTCTCAATTTGGTTCCATTGGTCAGTATGTCTATCCTGGCCACACTTTTTAAACTGAAGTATCCTCCTTAAAATTCCCTGCTTACAATGGGTTCACACCCAGAGGAATAGATTACACTTAAGAATGTGTTTTTCTGGGGTACATACAACTTCAAATCACCATCCTTATTGAAATGGTAGTTGTTATATAATTGTCAGTTAGAAAGGGTGGATTGGATCTAGTTTCATCATTTTATTGCATCCCAAAGGGATAACTAGTTATCTGTTTCTTTCATCTTATTTTAGTTTTCTCACAACTTTAGCTGTATTTTCATGACTGCATATTTAAAGTACATTTTCAGATTTTCTACAAAAAAAACTATTCTTCACTATTGAGCATTATCAGTTTTTAAATTTTCATATGATATTCCTATGGAAACTTAACAGGATATAATACAATAAAGTTAAAAAAAAAAACCTAGTGGCATTTGTGAATTGTACTGAATTTCTATAGGAGTTAAATAATTGATTCAAAGGCCATGTTTTTTAATTAACAACTTTATTTCAAGTTCACAAAAATAAAAGAAGAGAAAATGGCAGCTCAACAATTATGGAAACATTAATCCTAAAAAAGTTCTTTTTTGGGCATTTTATCTCATGTAATTCCAACTGCTAAATTAATTGTTACTCTAGTGTTCAGAAAGATGAACAGAAATTAGTAAAATGATGTAGTCAAGGTCTCTTTATTAATGATAAAAAATATTGAAGAGAAGAAAAGCTTAATTGTATTCATATCTCACAAAATCAAACCCCATATTCTTTTTTTTTTACTTTAGAACTAATATCGTGCAAACTTTGCTTTTGCTATAAAACATTACAATGCTGTGCTTAACTATAGTCCATAAATTACATAGTTATATTTTTCCAATATATCACACATTCTTAACATCGTGAAGTAGAAAAACATGCCTGTATTTATATTATTACCTACAATTCTCATCTACATCCAAAATCATTTTTACATAGCCTCAATATCATCCTCCACCTGTCCTCCAACTAACATTAATCTTCCTAGACCACTCGTTTCAACCAAAATGATATCCATAAAATAACTTTTATTACATTCCTGATAATGTGTTACCATCAAGTCCAATCATTATCACATATTTACATTTTACCTTATTAAACATTCTACATACATTCAGCATCTTCTCCCCTTTCTCTTCCTACATTCCATCTCCCACTAACCTAGACGTCATAGTCCAACCCTGCAAGCCTATTTATTGTATTTGTTCATATCAGTGAGACCATACAATATTTGTCCTTTTGTATCTGGCTTATTTAACTCAACATAACATCCTCAAGTTTTCTCCATGTTGTCATGTGCTTCCTCAACTGATTTCTTCTTACATTTGAATAATATCCCATCATATGAATATACCACATCTTGTTTGTCTATTCAATGGTTGTTTTCATCTTTTAGAAATTGTGGTTAATGACACTATGAATATTGGAGTGAAAATATATGTTTGTATCCTTGCTTTCAGTTCTTTGGAATATATCCCTAATAGCGGAATTGCTGGATCATATGAAGTTTGCATATTTAGTTTCCTGAGGAAATGCCAGATCATCTTTGGCAGAGGTTTCACTTTTTAACACATACACCCACAGTGAAGGAGTTTTTCTATTTCTCCACATCTTCTCCATCACTTGATGTTTTCTGTTCTTTTAATAATGGCCATTCTGTATGGTGTGAGATGATATCTCATTTTAGTTTTGATCTGAATTTCCCTAATACCTAGTGATGATCAAGATCTTTTCATTTGTCTTTTGGCCATTTGTATTTCCACTTCACAAAATATCTTTTCAATGATGTTGTCCAATTTTAAATGGGTTTGCTTGCCATTGTGTGATTAAGTTTGCGATCTTTTTATATAAAATGGAGATCAATCTCTTATCAGTATATGGTTTCTGAAGAATTTTTCCCGTTGAGTGGGCAGCTTTTTTATTTTTTTCATAAAATAAACTATATTTTTTAAAGAGATTTTAGATTACAGATAAGTTACATCAAAAGTATAAGGGATTCCCATATATCCCACCCTCTCCCTTCCCGTATATTAATAACATCTTAAAATAGAGTGGTGCATTTTTTAAAATTGATGAATACATACTGAAACATTGTTACATACCAAGGTCTATAGTTTATGTTGTGGTTTACACTTAATTCCAATGACCTATATTACAACCTTTATACCTTTCTCTTCAGAACCTCTGGTAACCACTATCTTTATATCAATATTACATGGTGTTCCATTACTACAACATTAATACATTTACTTTGTCCATGGTTGCATTCCTCCCTTATGTTTGTTTATTCTTCAATCTTGAAGAATTTGGGATGGAGCTGCCTGCTCTGCTTCAAACCTTTTTACTTTCTTGGAAAAGTCTTTTGAAGAACAAAAGTAATGTTGAGGCAGTCCCATTTAGTGAATTTTTCTTTTGTTGCTCAAACTTTTGGTGAAAGGTCTAAGAATCTACCACTAACCACAAGGTTTTAAAGATATTTCCATACATTTCCTTCTAAAAGTTTTATGTTTCTAGTTTTTATATTTAGGTCTTTGATCCATTTTGAATTAAGTTTTGTAGAAGGTGTGAGATAAGGGTCCTCTTTCTTTCTTTTAGATATGGTTATCCAGTTTTCCTAGCACCATTTGTTGAATAAGCTCAGTGGTTTTACTAACCTTGTAAAAGATCACTTGACCAAAGATGTAAGGATCTGTTTTCAAACACTCCATTCTATCCTATTGATCAATCTATCTTTATGCAAGTACCATGCTGTTTTTAACACTGTATGTAGGTAATATGCTCAAAAGTCTGGAAGTAAGAATCCTCCAAATTTTTCTTCTTATTAAAGATGTTTTTGGCTATTTGGAGGAACTTACTCTTCCAGATAAATTTGATAATTCACTTTTCCAATTCTACAAAGAATTTTATCGGGATTGCATTAAATCTGTAGACTAGTTTGGGTAGAATTGACAACTTAATGATTTTTAGGCATCCAACTCAAGAACATGGTATAACCTCGTATTTATTTAAATCCATGTTTTCTTTTAACAATGTTTTATAGTTTTCTGAATACAGGTCTTTATGCCCTTGGCTAAATTTATTACAAAAAATTTGATTCTTTTCATTGCTATTACAAATGAAAATTTTCTTTTGCATCCTCCTCAGATTTTTCATTACTAATGTATAAAATTGCTATTAATTTTTGTGTATTTTAATGCCGAGAGTTGGAGTTGGGAAATGCTTTTTGTATATTGTATATTAATATTTAATATTGTATCCTGCCACTTTAATTAAATTGTCTATGAATTCTAATAGATTAGCTGTTAAAATATCCTCAGATTTTGGGGGGTTTTCTTAGTATAAGATCATATCTTTAGTGAATAGCTAAAGTTTTACTTCTTCCTTTCCTATTTGGTTGCATTTTACTTCTTTTTCTTGACTAATTGTGTTAGCTAGAACTTCTTGCACAATACTGTATAAGAGTGGGGAGAATGGGCATCCTTGTCTTTTTCTAGATCTCAGTGGGAATGCTTTCAGTCTTTCACCATTATGTACAATTTTAGCTGTGGGGATTTCACATATACAGTTTATCATATTATAAAAGTTTCCTTCTATGCCTAAATTTCAGCATGCTTTTTTATCAAGAAAGGAGGTTGTATTTTGTCACATCTTTTCTGCATCAATTGAAATGATTATGTGATTTTTCTTCTTCAATTTTTTAATGTGGGTTATTACATGGATTGACTTTTTATGTTGAACCACCCTTGCATTTTGGTATAAAGCTCACATGATCATGATGTATTGTTTTCTGACAGATTTTTGGAATCAGTTAGCAATAATTTCGTTGAAGATTTTTGCATCCATATTCAATAAAGAAATGTGTCTATAATTTTGGTTCTTCATAATATCTTTATTGGCTTTGGTATTAGGGTGATGTTAGCTTTATACAGTGTGATTGGTCTTATTCCTTCCTTTTCAAAGTTTGGAAGAATTTGAGCAAAATTGGTATTAGATCTTCTTTAAATGGTTAGTATAATTCATCTATGACACCATCTGGACATGGACTTTTCATTTTGGAGAGTTTTTTTGTTTATTTTTAAAGAAGGTTTAGATTATGTAAATGTTACAACAAAACTATAGGGGATTCCTATATACCCCACCCCCTCCCCTTCCCATAGTTTTCCCCATTAACATAATTCAGTAATGTGGTACAATAGTTACACATTGAATCATTGCTTTTAACCCTGATCTATAGTTTAGATTATGGTTTACACTTTGCACTTCACAATTTTATAGATTTAGACAAAATGTATAATTACTTGTATCCATCATTGTAATGTAATGCTGAACAATTCCAATGTCCCAAAAATGTACCATGTTACACCTATTCTTCACTCTCCTTCCACTCAGAACATCTGGTGACCACTGCATTTATATCGATGTTACAAGTGCTTCTATTACTATAATAATGATAATTCTACTTTAGTCCATATTTGCATTACCCTCTTATGTTTGTTCATTCTTCAATCTTGAGGGTTTTGGGATGGTGATCTTCACTCTGTTTTTGATTGAGACGGTTCTTAGATCTGATGGGCCAGATGGATGTAACTGTCTGGCTTGCAGTTGGAGATACTCTTTGTTTTTGGGATGGGTGTTGTCCATCATTATCATTTTGTTAGCTGTCCTGGGTGAGTCCAATGAACTGGAAAGTGGGTGTTGACTGCAACTCTGCTGAGATTCAGGTCTCAACCAGCACATTAACACTTAGAAAATTTAAGTCTCTGGGACAGATATTTAACAGGTATTATGTCAATTATAGGCTCAAATAAAAGGGGCACAAGAAGCATGTATAGGTAAATTATAAATTAGTTTAAATGTGATATATTGGGGTGATAGGTTATCATACATTCCAAGTTATGGCCTCCTGAAGGGGTGGTGACTGCCCTACTCATAGAGTCTAGATGTCTCCAGAATCCTCAGGAGCATGCCTGCTTGAAGAACTGTTTACTGTGGCAGTCAATGAAATCCTGCTGAGATGTGCGTAAGTTTAACCTCTAGAATGACCTCCCTACTAACTTAGAAATCTCTTAGCCTTAAAAATTCTTTGTATTTAATATTTCCCCCTTTTGGTCAAGGTCTTTTTCCAAATGCATCACTAGTTGGCACTTGGTAATATTCCCTTGTTGCCAGGGGGGCTCATCCCCAAGATTCATGTCCCATGCTGCGGGGAAGGCAGTGAGTTTATATGTTAAGTTTGGCTTAGGGAAAGGCCAGATTTGAACAATAAGCAGGCTTTCAGGAGATAAATATTAGGCAATATATATTACTAGCCTAAGTTTCAATTTCACAAGAACAAATTTCATAAGTATAAGCTTTAATTTCAAGGGCCTGGTGCTTTTGTCTGTCCTCTTCATTTAAGAATGGTACATTTTGCTAAAGATTCTTACCACTCTTTTAGGGAATGTAGCAGAGCTCCCCAGGATGTGAAATCAATCTTCCATCTATTGTTGTGTGTGTGTCCACCCACTGAGACAACACCCCATGACCCCTTGAACACATTCATATTCTATGTAGGCATGCTCCAGGTAAACCCCTTCCCACTATCCCTCCACCAAGAGACCCCACACCCTTGATCCTCCACTGCTACAGTTGTAACCCTTCTGCAATCTAAAACATCCCCCAAAACAAAACCAAAAATAAAATGATATTAAAAAACTTTTTATTGCATTGTGCCTTTCATCACTGTAAGATCTGTTTTCTTTTATGTATATTGATGATTTCTCCTTTATATTCCCCTAGTGTATTTTTTTCAGTTTATTTTTAAAAGCTTTAGGTTACAGAAAAGTAACATAGAAAATATGGTGGATTCCCAAATACCCCACCCCTCTCCGTCTGAAATCAGGAAATTCAAATCATTAGCATTCAGTGTTGCTACTATAAAGGCATAACTTAAATTATCCATTTTATCCTTTGGCTTTCTGTTGTCATACCTTACTATTTTCTGCCTTCAAACATGAATGATAGTTTTTCAGAATAAAGAACCCTTGGCTGGTTGTTTTTCTGTTTCAGTACCTTAAATATATTGTGCCACTGCCTTCTTGCCTCCATGGTTTCTGAAGAGAGATCAGCTCTTAGCCTTATAAAGTCTTGCTTGTAAGTAATATATTTCTTTTCTTTTGCTCTTCTCAAAATCCTCTATTTTCGGCCTTTGACAATCTGAATAGTTGTCTTGGAGTAGGTCTATTAGGATTTATTCTGTTTTCTGTATGTTATCCTTCTTAAACATTTATATTCATGTCTTTCATAAAGATTGGAAAATTTTCAGTGAGAATTTCCTCAAATATTCCTTCTACCCCTATTATGTAATCCTCTCCTTCTGGCATACCAATAACATATGTTTTTCATGTTGCCATTCAGTTTGCTAAGAATATGCTCAATTTTTCTATTCATTTCTTTGTGTTCTCTCCTAAATTTTCAATTTCAGATTTCATTTATTCATTCTTCTAACATTTCAAATCTGCTGTTATATGCCTCAATGCATTTTTCATCCCAACAATTGTGTCTTTCATTCCCATAAACTCTGTTACTTCCTTTTCTAGACTTTCAAAATTTTCTTTATGCTCACACAGAGAGTCACCTTAATATCTTTTATCTCTTTAGTCATATTTTTCTTCATCTCCTTAAATTGATTAAGGAAGTTTCTTTGGGCATCATTTATTTGTTGTCTTAAATCCTGAATCTCATCTAGATTCTTGGCTTTTTCCTTTGACTGGGGCATATCTTTGTGTTTATTACTGTGGGTTATTATACTTGTTTGATTCTTAAGCATCTGCTTATGTTGATGATTTTGCTGTGTTGAAGAATTTCTCTTTCTTGCCTAGTGATTTTATTTCATAGTTCCTTTTTTATTTTAGTTTATTTTTTCCATTGGATTATGTGTTTTTATTTCTTTTTTTAAAACAAATTAATTGTATTGATACATATTAATAAATCAGACAATTATGTGTAAAACATACACATATTAATAAAGTGTACAATCAATAGTATTTGTCATAATCACAAAGTTGTGCATTTATAATTTCAATCATTATTAGAGCATTTTCATTATTTCAATAATAATAATAATAAAAAACAGACAAACAAGAAAATTCCTCACCTACCAATCTCTCTCTGTTTCCCCTGCTGTACACAGATGCTGTTTCTTGCTATTCTTATGCAATTATTTATAAAAGCCATTGATTATACACTTTGGAAAGATCATATTGTATATGAATATAATTTTTAAATAAAACTTCAATATTGCCCTGTTTAGTACTCAAAACTGTGTGAGATAGCCACTAATGGGGCCCACCCAGGTATACCATGACAGGGAAAGAATCAGGAGAAACCAGCCTGTCTTCCTTCACTTTTCCAGCTGGCCAGCTAATGGCATTCCTGAAAAACCCTTCCACAAAGATGAATCCTTCAATTTCAACTACCTCTTCTGAGCTCATGAGTTATGGTAGTTACATTCATGGAAGAGAAATCACAGTCAGCCCTTTGCTGTACCCTCTCTCTTCTCATGGAGGAATCTGTCTTCCCCTCTAGGTTGGCTGCTCAGCTGTAGGTTTTACTGAGGCCATTTGCTTGTATGTTGGGGCATTCCTAGCCACACTAGTATCAACTCATGGTTTTTCCCTTTGGCCTCTCTGTCTTTATGTTCCCAGTCCCTCCTGGAGGATTCATGTGGCACTTTCCTGACCTGAATGTGACCCCAAAGAGGCTCCCTCAGGCTACTTTTATGTCTTCTTCCTTATTTTTCAAAAGAGCTGCCCCTGCCTGAACTACTCCAATGCCATCTTGGATCAACTCTGAAGGTGTTTTCCTTGTTTTAGCTTTTTAAATTTGTCTTACCATTATTAGTGCATATTTTCCCAATTAACATATACTCAGAAATCCATTGACTTTATAATAATTTTTAAAAAGGAACTAAAATTACCTTCTAGCTCCAGGTCCGTTTTAGTTCTCTGATAATGTACTCTATCTTAAAACAAGAGTACAAGAATTACACATAATTAAATATTTTTCTGTAGAACTAATTCATATTCCCTTAAAAGCATTTGGAGTGGGATTGCAGGGAGCATCTACACTGTGAGGAGTACATTCAAATTAGCTATTTGAACAAATATAATTCATGGCACATTTTATATCTCCCCATTGATCTCCCTCCTTATTTTTATTTTTACTTTTATAAGATTTATTTATTTATTTACTTTTATCCATTTTTAACACCTCCTCTCCCATTTTCGCTGGGCAAATCTTTGTGTTTGTTTCCTGCCCTCTCTTCTCATCCTTTTCCTCCTGTCTTCACCAGGATTCCATCCTGGGAACCTCCGATGTGACAGAGAGGCATTCTGCCACCTGTTCCACCTTAGTTCCTGTTTTTTAGGTATGTGTTACCTTGGCTCTCCCTTGTGTCACTCTCCTATTATGTCATCATATTGCTGTGTGGCTCAGTGGGGCCTGGCATGCCCACACATGGTGCCTGGGGCTGTACCTGCATGTGGGGCCTGGGGTTATACCTGCTCATGGGGCCTGGTGGTTCAGCCACTTGCGGGGCCCGACAGCACACCCGTGCATGGGGCCTGTAGGTTCACTCGCTTGTGGGGCCTGAATGCATGCCAGTGCACAGGGCCTGATGGCATGCCCTCTTGTGGGGCCTGGTGGCCCACATGCCTTCTATGATTGTCTTTATTTTACCCGGAGGTCTCGGGGATCAAACTCAGGTCCCTCCATATGGTAGACAGACACCCAGCCATTTGAGACATTTCTGTCCCCCTCATTTTTAATGAGGACATTCACAATTACCTTATAGAGTTGATGCAGCTCCAGAGAAGGATGAGAGTTCCTGTGAGGAAGAGAAAAAAGGAAAGAAAGAGAGAGGAGAGAATGAATAATATGGATTATATCTACTACATACCAGCACAACCAGTAGAGGTACAAATTTAAAGCATTGATGTATTTATTCATTTCCAAAATATTGAAAAGTTTTAGAAACTTCTGTTTTTAGTTCCAATATAGAAAAAGCATGTAATTCACCATTGAAGTCCTTACAACCACAAAAGAAATTGCTAAAAAAAGTCTGTGACTTTTCTTGCAGACATCAGAGAACTGAGGCCAAATGGTAAATCACTACTCCCAAATCTGGAAAAACAGTTAAATCCAGAGAGTCATAGGCAAAAGTGGCATATCTGGATTAGAAGCTGCTGGATCCATAAACTTATTAGTAAATATATATGGTAAATTCGACAAATTGCTGGAGGCCATGTGTGGACTAGCATAAGAGTAAGAAATCCCTGGAAGCCACAATCTTAAAGGGTCCCCACAATTTCATAGTATTACCTCCAGGAACCCTACCAGTTTCTCACAGTTAAGTTCAATAAATATCCCCTTCTGGTTCTGGCAGGGAAAGAAGAAAAAAATGACCATTATGAAATATGTACTGAGTTTTCCACATAACAAAGGACCAGGAAGAAGTCTACCAGTGTCTTATTCTATCTATTGGGAAAGATCTTTACACAACTCTGGCCCCTTCTGACATTACTGTGTCCGCTAACATGGGGATGTAGGTTAAGCAACATTTATGAAGATCACATTCCAGGTAAATATACCTACTAAACGTCTCAGATTTAATCATAGTATATAGAATGCTCTCCTTCCACACTCCTAATCACCACACAAACTGTCTTCTCATAAAATAGCATTGGAATACGGCTGAAAGCTGCAAGATATAGACTCTGAGGATTTTGAAGTGAAACCAAAGGCAAGATAGGAGACACAAAAAAAAGCATTAGAGAATTTGGAATCCTCTGTCACCTACAGGAACCATTAAACACAGATCAGCTTTTTAACTCAGTGAATTGTTCAGTGTTCTCTAAAGAACAGAACCAATAGGATATATGCTTGTATAAATAAAATTTATCTTAAGGAATTGTTTCACGTGATTGTTGGGGCTGACAAGTCTGAAGTTTGTAGGGCTTACTGGCATGCTGTAAATTCCAGGAAGATTTGATATTGATTGGAATCTGAAGTCCAAATTCCAAAGGGAGGGCAACAGCCTGAAAATTCAGAAATGACTAAATGGAATAGTTCTAAGGCAGAAATTCTCCTCCTTTAAGGACCCCTAAGTTATTAGCTCATAAAGCCTCAAATGATTAGATGACGGTAATCTAATAACGAATGTCATCTTACTATAGATGTTAATCACATCTACAGAAAGCCCCCATAGAAACATCTAGGCCAATGTTTGGTTAAACAACTGGACACTATAGCCAGGTTGACAAATAAAATTAACCATTACACTCAGTCCAGTTACTCAAAACATCATGTCTAGCTGTCAATAAGAAATTGTAAGACATACCAATACACAAGAAAATACATGCTCAGAGGACACAAAATAGGTAAAAACAATTAAATATAACAGAGTTTTGAAATACTACAAGGAAATTTTGCAATAACTATCAGTAGATGCAAGAACAGATAGTAATGTAAAAAGAGACATGGAAAGTTAAGAAAGCATCAAATGGAAATACTGGAAATAAGAAACATTATAACAAATGAAAAATACCTTTGCTGGGTTCATCTGTAGGCTGAGAATAGAGGGGAAAGCATTCAATGATTTTAGTTATCTGTCAATAGAAACAACCTAAACTGAAATTTAAAGAGGAAAAAGAATGAAAATAAAGACTAGGTCATCGAAGAACTGTGGGACAATCTCGGAATGTGTAGCATAGCATAATTGGAGCAACAAATATAAAGATAGAACAGAGCAAATAACCATTTGAAGAAATAGTGGTCAAAGTTGCCAAAATTAATGTCAGATACTGACTTACAAATCCAGGAAGCACAAGAGAACACTAATTAGGGCAACTATTTTAAAGTTCCATCACTAAGCATATAGTATTCAGTAATGTAAGAAAAAGCAAAGACAATAAGAAAATCTTAAAGAAGCTAGAGGGAGGAAATTCACCTTACCTCTGGAGGAATGAAGGTAAGAATTACAGATGACATCTTGTCATAAACACTCCAAGAAAGGTAGAGGAATGAAATAAAGAATTAAAGGGGGAAAAAGCTAACCTATAATTCTATATCCACTGAAATTATCTTTCCAATGTGAAATAGAAATAAAAACTTTCTCAAATGAACAAAACCTGAGGTAATTCTTCAACAGCAGATATTCCATGTGAGAAATGTTAAAAGAAGCTTTTCAGCCAGTAGGAAAATGTTATAGGTCAGAAACATGGGTCTACATAAAGAAAGGAAGATCATCAGAGAATGAATAAATGAAGTTATAATTAAGTCCTTTATTTTTCTTATTCTTAATTGATCTAAAAGATAACTTTATTTAAAGTGATAGCACTAATAATTTATTAGATGATTATAACATATGGGTAAGTGAAATAAATGCTAGTAATGTCATAAGTGATGGAGAGAGAAATGAGAACACTGTCATTATATATGTACACAATAATTGATATATTGTTATTTGATGGTGAACTTACATTTGTTTAAAGTATATATTGCAAACTCTCTGGAAACCTTTAACAATAATTTAAAAGATGCATAACTGATAGTGATAAATAGATATAAAATGGAATCATTTAAATTTCTCAATTAGAACCAGAAAAGGTAGAAAAAGAGAGAGAGGGAAAGAATTAAGGAACTATAGTAATGTATAGAAATCTTCTATGAATGAGAGTGATATAATTCCAAATATATCAATAATCACCTTAAATATGCATACTCTGAATATACCAATTAAAAGACACAGCTTATCAGAGTGGTTAAAAAAATAAGACCCAACAATATGTTGTCTACATAAAACTCACTCTAAATATAAAGACATAGATAGTTTAAAAATAAAGAAATAAAGTAAGATATACCATGCTAAAACTAATGAAAAGTAAGCCGAATTAACTACATAAATTTCAGGAGAAGAAAAATTATGAGGGGTAAAGAAAAATTCCATAATGTAAAGGATATCAATTTTCCAAGTAGACATAAATATTCTAAATGTGTATATGCCTAATAACAGAATTTCAAAGTATGTGAAGCCAAAACTGATATAATTGAAAGGAAAAATAGAAAAATTGAATATAAGAGTTGGGTATTTTAGCAATATTCTTTCAGTAATTGATTGACTAAGCAGACAGATAATCAGTAAGCATAAAATTGGCCTGAAAAGCACTGACAACCTATTTGATTGGAACACTTCATTCTACAATATCAAGACAGAGATTCTGCTCAAACTTGTATGGCATATTCAGAAAGGTAACCACTTTGTGGGCTATGAAAGTACTCATTTAAGAAATAGAAAACATACAAAGTATCTTCCCAAGCCAAAATGGAATTAAGTTAGTAACCAATAACAGAAAAAATAGCTGTAAAATCTCCAAACAATTGGAGATAAAAAAAAAATGCTTCTAAATAACACATAGTTTAAAGGAAAATTTATGAAATACATCAAAATAAATAAAAATGAAAATAAACGTTATCAAGTTTGGGGAATACAGAAGCAGTGCTCAGAGGGAAATTAATAATATTAAATGCATGTATTATGAAAGAAGAAATATTGAAAGTCAATAATTTTGCTTCTACTTTAGGAAACTAGAGAATAAAAGAATAATGTGACCCTGAATAAAGCAGAAGAAACAATTAGAGCAAGAATAAATGAAATTGAAAACAGGAAAATAACAGAGTAATCAAATAAAATCAAAGTTAATACTAACCTCTAGCCAGGCAGTGGCAGTTTGACATTATTTATGAATTACAAAAAGAGATATTGATTATGTTTGTAAACTGGTCTGTTTCTCTGGGCATGATGCCCTTTGATTGTATTAAATTCAGATGTTTCACTTTTAATTTATTAAATCAAGATTAGGGCTTTGATTCAACCACATGATTAGGATATCCAGGGTTGAGTCCCTTCCACCTTGGTGAGCGATATAAAGGGATGCTCAAACAAGAACATGGAAGTAAATACACAGAAATGATACACAGAGTATCTTGCAGCCCTGGGAAGAGAGATGAGCCTGATAGTTTACAGCTGACCTTGTGAAGAGACCAGAGCAGCTGACCCCAGAAAGAAAGGAGCCCTGGGAAGAGCAATGAGACCTATGCCAGCCTACAGCTGCGGTTGGAAGAAGCTGGAACCCATGGAACTTTGGGTGAGGAATTACCTCTTATGGTACCTTGATTTTGACTCTTTAGGGCCTTGTAACTGTAAGGTTTTATACTAAATAAATACCCTTTTAAAAAGCCCATAGATTTCTGGTACTTTGCATCAGCACACACTTTGGCTGGCTAATACACAGGCTAACAAACGAAAAAAGAGAGATGACACAAATTATCCATCTCAGAAATGAAAAAGGGGTCATCACTACTGATTCATGACTCTTAAAAGTATAATAAACAAATAGTATGTACAACTCTGTATCAAAAAATCAATTACTTAGATGAAAGGTATCAATTTCTTAAAGGAACAAACTACCAAATATCACACAAAGAGGAATACACAAGCATTCCAAATAATTTATTTAGATATTCTGCCCACAAAGTGTTGGAGCATAACTCCCCATTCTTTAAGTGTAAGCTATGTATCATGATTTCCTTTCAAGTTGACCATATAGAAATGTGAGGAAAAAAAGAATAATTTTATAGTGGGCAAACCTGATAAACACTAACTCAACCAATAGCAACTGTTAAATAATAATCATAGTATGTTTCCTTG
>JAQZBX010078179.1:0-14162 GCA_029593785.1 Cabassous unicinctus
CCAGTCTTTCATATTATTTTATTTTATTTTTTTAGTTTCATTTTTCTTCTTGCTTCAGCTTTTTAATTCCACCTTTTTAAATTCTTGTACCTTTGTACTTTTTATAATTTTTCACTCTTATTACTTATTTTTTCCTGGCTACTTTATAGTTCTTTTTCTATCTTCTTTTTTATTATTGCTATTATTCTTTTTCTCTTTTCTATCTTTCCTTTTCTATGGTTTTAAATTATTTTCAGGCAGACACGGACAACTACAAGGATGTAGGATAAGTGGAACCAAGTGTCAAAGAAGAAAGTTAACACAAAACAAAATAAAACCCTAGACTAGAAAGAGAAGCTAACCACCAAAATAAGCTAATCAAAATAAACAGATGCCAAGACACCAGCAAAAAATTAAAATTCATGCTAAGAAACAGGAAGACATAGCCCAGTCTAATGAGCAAACTAAAATCAGGAGGAGATGCAGAATGTGGGACAATTAATCAAAGACACCCAAATAAATATCATGAATCAACTCAATGAAGTGAAGGAAGATATAAAGGATATTAAGAAGACATTGGGGAAATACAAGGAAGAAGTGTAAACACATGTAAAAAGATAACATCTGATGGTGATGAATGGCACAATGCAAGAAATAAAAAATATGTTAAAAAGGCATAACAACAGATTTGAACATGCAGCGGAAAGGATTAGTGACATTAAAGATAATACATCTGAAATCACACAGATAGTAGAAGAAATAGATAAAAAGAAAAAATTCAGCAGGGACTCAGGGTATTGTATGACAACAAGAAACTCACAAACTTATTCATTATAGGCATCCCACAGAGAGAATAGAAGGGAAAGGAGACAGAAGGAGTGTTAGAGAAAACAGTGGCTGAAAATTTCCCAAATGTTTTGAGGGACATGGACATACATGTCCAGGAAGTGCAGTGCACCCCAAACAGTATAAATCCTAACAGGCCTACCCTGAGACACATACTTAGCAGTTTGTCAAATGCTCAAGACAGAGGGAATACTGAAAGCAGCAAGAGAAAAGAGATCCATCACATACGAGGGAAGCTTGATAAGATTAAGCACTGAGTTTCTCATTTGAAACCATGGAGGTGAGAAGGCAGTGACATGACATAGTTAAGGTGCTAAAAGTAAAAAAAACTTCCATCTAAGAATTCTATATCCAGCAAAGCTGGCATTTAACAATGAGGGAGAGTTCAAAATATTCACAGATAAACAGAAACTAAGAGAGATTGTCAACAAGAAATCTGTCCTTCAGATTTACTAAATGGAATTCTGCAGGTTGAAAGGGAAAAACAAGAAAGAGATGCTTGGTGGAGAGTATAGAAAGGAAAACTACTAGTAAGAATAAATAAAAAGATAAAAAGATAAATAAAAACAAAATATGACATATACAAAACTAAAGATAACATGGCTAATGTAAGTACTGCCTTAACAATAATAACATTGAATGCTAATGGAATAAACTCTCTGATCAAAAGGCCCAGAATGGATAAGGAAATATGACCTATCTATATGCTGTCTATAAGAAACTCCCCTTAAACCTTGATAAACAAAGAGGTTGCAAGTGAATGGTTGGAAAACAAATGTACATGCAAACAAAAAACATAAAAGAGAGGGACTAGCTATACTAATATCAGACAAAATAGACTGTGAATGCAGAAATATTGTAAGAGACAGATAAGGACAGTATATATTAATAAAAGGGGTAATCTATCGAGAAGAAAGAACAATCATAAACATTTATGCACCTAACCAGGATGCCCCAAAATACATGAGGCAAACATTGGAAAAACTAAGGGGAGAAATAGATGCCTCTTCAATTATAGTGGGGGGCTTTAATACACCATTATCACCTTTAGAAAGATCATCTCAACAGAGGTGTAATAAAGAAACAGAGACACTGAATAATACATTAGAGGATCTAGACCTAATAGACATAAACAGAACATTACACCTAAACACAGCAAGATATACATTCTTCTCAAGTGCACATGGATTATTCTTCAGAATAGACCCCATGCTAGGCCATAAAACAAGTATCAATGAATCCAGAAAGACTGAAATTATACAAAGTAATTTCTCAGACCACAATGAATGAAGCTGAAAATTAATAAAAGGCAGAGAAACAGAATAGGCACAAAGATATAGAAGCCAAATAGCTCTTAGATAATCAGTGGGTCAAGAAGGAAATTACAAAAGAAACCAGTAACTACCTTGAAATGAATGAAAATGTGAACACAACATACCAAAACTTATGGGATGCAGCAAAAAGAGTGCTGATAGGGAAATTTATAGCCATAAATTCTTATATTAAAAATAAGAAAGGGCTAAAATCAAAGCCCTAACTGTACACCTGGAGGAACTAGAAAAAGAACAGCAAACTAACACCAAAGCAAGCAGAAAGAAGGAAATAACAAAGATTAGAGCAGAACTAAATGAAATTTAGAATAAAAAACATTAGAAAAAATAAACAAAACCAAAAGCTGGCTCTTTGAGAATATTAATAAAATTAACAAACTTTTACCTAGACTAACAAAGAAAAAAAGAGAAAAAATGCAAATGCATAAAATAAACAATAAGAGAGGGGATATCACCACTGATCCCACAGAATTAAAGAGTATCATAAGAGGATACTGTGAAAAAATGTAGGCCAAGAAGATGGATAACTTAGATGAAATGGACAAATTTCTAGAAGCACACAAGAAGCCTACATTGACGAAAGAAGAAATTGATTAACTCAACAGACCAAAAAAGGAAAACTACAGACCAATCTCTCTAATGAATTTGAATGCTAAAATTCTCAACAAAATCCTTGCTAGTTATATGCAACAACACAACAAACAAATTATACACCATGACCAAATGGGTTTCATCCCTGGTATGCAACGGTGGTTCAGATAAGAAAATCAGTCAATGTAATACATAAACAGATAAAAAGAGAAAAATCCCATGGTCATCTCTATTGCGGCAGAAAAAGCATTTCACAAAATACAGCACACTTTCCTGATAAAAACACTTCAAAAGATAGGAATAGGAGGAAATTCCCTCAACATATAAAGGGTTTATATGACAAACTCACAGCTAACATCATATTCAATGGTGAAATGTTAAAGGCTTTCAGTCCAAGATCTGGAACAAGCTCTTATTTAACATTGTTTTAGAAGTACTCACTCAAGCACTTAGGCAAGCAAAATAAATAAAAGGCATCCAAATTGGAAAGGAAGAAGTAAATAATCTCACTATTTGCAGATGACATGCTCTTAAATGTAGAAAACCCTGGAAAATCAACAGCAAAGGTTCTAGAGTTGATACATGAGTTCAGTAAAGTGGTAGGATATAAAATCCACATGCAAAAATTAGTAGCATTTCTGTACACCAATAATGAACAATCTGATGAGGAAATCAAGGAAAAAATTCATGTACAATAGCAACTAAAAGAATAAAACATCTAGGAATAAACTTAACCAAAGAAACAAAGGACTTTTACACATTATACTACATTGTTAAGGGAAGTCAAAGAAGACCTAAATAAATGGAAGAATATTCCTTGTTCATGGATTGGAAGACTAAACATCAAAAAGATATCTGTCTTCCCTTGGAATATATATTCCCCAATGTAACAGAGTTAGACTCATTTATAATTTCCCTATACATGGCTCTTCTGCCTTTTTTATTTGAACCTATAATCAGCACTATACTACTTAAATATATGTACCTGTGACTTAAATCTTCAGTCTCTTCATATGCCAATTGAGCCCTGAATCTCAGCAGTCTTGCAACACCTACTCTACAGTTCATCAGATTCACCCACATCAACTAACAAAAGGATGATGATGGACAACACCCATCCCAAAAAACAGAGAGTAACTATAACTGTAAGCAAGACAATTCCATCCATCTTTCCTATGGGATCTAAACCCCCTCTCAATCAGAAACAGAGTGGGGCATCACCATTCCCAAAATCTTCAAGATTGAGGAATGAACAATTATAAAGGGGGGATGCAACTATGGACTAAAGTAGAATTATTATTATTTTAGCAATGTAAGATCTTGTAACACTGATATAAAGGCAGTGGTCTCCAGAGGCTTTATGGGGGGAGGCAGAAGGAAGAATAAGTGTAACATGGGGCATTTTTGGGACATTGAAATTGTTTTGCATGATATTGCAATGATGGATACAGGCCATTACACATCTTATCAAAACCAATAAAATGTGTGTTGCAAAGAGTAACTATAATGTAGGCTATAGACCGTGGTTAGTAACAATGCTTCAATGTGTTTTCACTAATTGTAACAAATGTACCACACTAATGGATGATGCTGTTATGGGGAAAAGTGTTTGAGTGGAGGGGGAAGGGTATGCGCAATCCCCTATATTTATTTTCAATGTATTATTTATGGAATCTAAATCTTCTTTAAAAATAAAATATTTTTAAAAATTGTTAAAAACAAATTAAACTTTTTGTATATCCCCATCAGAGCTGTTAGGTGAACAGGTACATTGTTAATGAGCAGTGATATATTGAAAGGAAAATATTTTTTTGAGCAGTAGGTCTAAACAGTGGGCTTAACATATTCAGTAAAACATGTATAAATTTATATGCTGTCATCCAGGCTTTGTTGTTCCATTTACAGAGCATAAGCAGAGAAGATTTTGAAAAATTCTAAAGGGCCAAAGATATTCAGATGAGTAAATGAGCACTGGCTTCAATTTAAAGTCAACAGCTGCATTAGTCCCCTACAAGAGAATCAGTTTGTCCTTTGAAGCATTGAGGCCAGGCATTGATTTCTCTCTAGCTATGAAAATCCCATACGGCATCTTATTCTAATAGAAGGCTATTTTGTTTACATTGAAAATGTGTTTAATGTAGCCATCTTCCTTAAATATCTTAGCTAGATCTTCTGGATAACTTGCTCCAGCTTCTATATCATTATTTGCGGCTTTACCTTGCACTATGATGTTATGGAAATGGCTTTTTTCCTTAAACATCATGAACCAACCTCTGCTACCTTCACACTTTTCTTCTGTAGCCCCCTCAGCTCTCTCAGCTTTCATAGAATTGAGGAGAGAGATAGGGTCTTGCTCTAGATTAGGCTTTGCCTTAAGGGAATGTTGTGGCTGGTTTGATCTTCTGTCCAGACCATTAAAACTTTCTCTTTATCAGTAATAAGACTATTTTGCTTTCTTATCATTTCTGTGTTCACTAGAGTAGAACTTTTATTTCCTTCAAGAACTTTTCCTGTGCTTTCACAACTTGGCTGTTTGCTGCAAGTGACCTAGATTTCAGCCTACCTCAGCTTTTGACCGGCCTTCCTCACTAAGCTTAATCATTTCCAGGTTTTGATTTAAAGTGATAAACTGTTATCATTCTTGACACAAAGACACCACCAGACACTTGGCTGCAATCTCCCAGTGGCAGTTGCTATGAAGAGTCAACAACCTTCCATATTCTTCTACATCAACCTCCTTCTCTAGTTCCAATTCAGCAGCTGGTGATAGATATGTTCAAAATAGCATGAACTCGAATCACGTAATGTATTTCACAGTTGTAGTAGTTGTGTTTTCCTAGTTGAATCCCATCTGAAACACCCAACATTCCCAAACTTAATTGTATCCTTCTATCTGGCCCCATCATATCAAGATAACCAAGCCTTCTTTTGAATCAAGATATGCAAAACTTTCATGAAATAAACATGCTTACTATGAGAAAGTGCATTGATTAACTGTAACTTTTCCTGTTCTAGAGATTAAACTTTACTTTTTATATAGAAAATAGAAAATCACTACACCAATTATCAAAATGGTGCAAATTATAAGAGTACCAGAATGGTCATTCACTTATAAATTTTCTCCAATCTCTTTTTGCCATTTTCCAATAAATCTTATGAGGAGATTACCACACTTCTGTGTTTACATTGGAACATCATTCTACAAGTAGAACAAGGAATCCATCTTGCATACATGACAAATGTCTCCCAGGACAGGCAGAATGCCGATTATCCCTAAAAGTGTTAACTCTCTAAAAGTCTTCTTCAAAATATGTTGGCATACAAGAACAATTCTCACAATCACATAGGACTGACTAGCTATAAAGTTTAAATTTAGAAAGCATTCTTCATTCTATTTGAGTAAGAGCTGGCTGAATCTTCTGAATATGTAGTAGCCACCCTGGAAACCAAGGCTAATTAATATAGCCACTGTTAAGTCTTAGACATTCTTCTGTAACTTCCAGGAATGAATAACCATTGCTTGGAACTTTGCCCTAGAGCAAACAAAACTCATGAAAGTTGTTTACTTTACTTTTCAAATGAATTAATATGCCTAAGTATGTGGAAATAACCTCATACAAGTGGTGAGTTACCTACATAAAAGTGATTGTTTTAACAAAAGCTATGATTTCTTTGGAACAAGGAAGGAATTATCTGGCACATTGGTAAGGAGAATTGCGGCTCTGTCAACTCAAGACTCACTACAGTTTTATCCATCCCATAGCTGCATTTTCCCATTAAGTATCAATCTACATATTGTTAACAATAAACATATCTCCATTCACAACATAATAGATTCAGCACACATGAGACTGTTCATATATATTAGAATATGTTGAAGCTCCAGAAAAGTTATACACTGAAATGAACTTACCCTTCTAAAGAAAGGTTTTATAAGAGCTTGGCCTCTGTATTTAGAGAAATCTGGAATTGAACACTGGCTTCTCATATATTAATCATGAGACATTAATCACATTAATTAAGATATTTAAGCTTCAGTTTCTCAATCTGTAAAACAAGAATATCAAAGGTATTTCTCCTAAAGGGTTATTGTGAAGATTAACATGTGTTATGTATGTTAAATTCTTAGTACAGTATCTAGCACACACATAAATGTGAATATTTCATTTTTTATATTTATTCTGGTATAAATTACAAACAGGGAAATGCCCAGATCTTAAGCAGACAGATTTTTAAAAAAATATTTATTTTTTATTTTTTTAAAGATACTTAGATTACACAAATGTTACACAAAATATATAAGGATTCTCATATGCCCCGCTCCCCATACCTCCCACACCCTCCCACATTAACAACATCCTTCATTAGTGTAGCATATTCATTGCAATTGATAGAAACACATCCTGGGGCATTGCCATTGAGCATGGACCATAGTTCACATTGTATTTTACACTGTCTCCTTCACAATTCTGCAGGCTATAGGAAGATATATAATGGCCTATATCTGTCATTGCAATGCCATTCAAGATGATTTCCAAGTCCCAAAAAAGTCCCCGCATTATACCTGTCTTTCCCTACCCTTGCCCCCAGAGCCTCCAGTGGCCACTGCCTCCATATCAATGCTATAATTTCTTCCATTGCTAGAAGCACAAAATTCTATAGTAGAATACCAGTAAGTCCACTCTAGTCCATAGTTCATTCCTCAATCCTGAGGATTCTGGGATGGTGATGTCCACTCCACACTTAATTGAGAGAGGGCTTTGATCCCATACAGCCAATGGATGGGACTCTCTTGCTTGCAGTTGTAGCCTCTCTCTTTTCCTTGGTATGGGGGTTGTCCATCCACACCTCCTTGTTAGTTGTCCTGGGTGAGTCCAATGAACTGGAGAGTAGGTGTTGCAACTCCACTGAGGCTCAGGGCCCAGCTGGCACATGGACAGCCCAAAAATTCATGTCTCTTGGATGTACACCTAACCTCCAGCACTAAGTATAGGTACAAATAGAAGGGACAGATGAGCCATGTGTAAGGAAGCCATAACTGAGTCTGGCTCTGTCACTCTCAGGAGCACAAACTCCAAAGTAGGGCCCACTGATAAGGCACCAAACTCCGGAGCTATCTGCCCTGACCATAGAACCTAAGTATCTCCTGAGCCCTCAGGAGCCCCACTATTTGAGGTAGTATCCACTTTGGCAGTCTATAAGATCCTGCTGAGTTGTGCATAAGCAATACTTCTGGGATAACCTCCTGACTCACTTTGAAGTCTCTGAGCCATATAATCTCATTTGTCTTTACCTTTCCCCCCTTTTATTCGAGGTCTTTTTCCAGTTGCATTGCTAGTTGGTTCTTGGTAATAATCCCTCGAGGCCAGGGAGTTCGATCAATTTTGACCAATGCTAATAAAAACACAAACAAATATTTGCATACAAATGTTCATAGCAGCATTATTCACAATTGTTGATGTACTATAAGAAAAGTATTACTAAGAATTGTGAATTCATAAGCTTTCTAATCAATAGTCTCTGCTGTTTTAGCCTAGAATTTTGAATGATAAACTTTTCCTTTGTCCTTTGGAATGTTATAACGCTGCTATGCAGGCAACCCCACCATCTATTACCCAAAAACAAATGTTTAAAAGGAGCAAGCCACCAGACATGATATTTACACATCCTGTTTATATCCCCTGTAAAACTAAAAGCTAAAAACCTTTATGTTCCTGTTCAGTGTATCATAAATAGAATAGAACAAAGACCCCTTGAGACACTGCATTTCTCCTGTGGAGGGCTGGCCACCCCCTGCCAGATGGATTCGGTTACTTTTGATGAAATCCTTTCTCACGAGTTGCAAGACTCATTGGAGTTCTGAGGTTCAGAACCCCTTAAAAGGGATAGCCACTAAGCTGTCAGTAGGAGCCTTACCCAGGAAGGGATGCTCTGCCTGGGACTCTTTATCCAATCGAGACTCTGATCAGCTGCCAATAGGCTCCCGAGCCACATGAAAGTTCAGATGTTGTGTTTCCCCCCTAATTGGTGGGTGGTTGTATATACTTTCATTCTTTCCAATGTCTTTAATTAATTATTCTTCTTTTTTGTGATTGCTCAATTGTTAATTTTGTTAATTGTCAATTTTTTGTGATTGCTTTTTTGGGAAACTCATTTGATTGAATCAATCTGCCTTTGCATAGCATTTAGAGTTTCTGTCTCTTCCTTAGCAAAACAATTGCCAAAAGAGGGAAGCAATACAAATGTCCATCAACTGATGAATGGATAAATAAAATGTGGTATATATAGAAAATGGAATACTATGTTGTTGTAAGAAGAAATAAAATTGGGACACGTGATAACACGGATGAATCTTTACAGTTGAATAATATTCCGTTGTCCATTGTGGGGCTTGGCAAGTCCAAAATCAGAAGGCAGGCCAGAAACTGGAAATTCTGGTAAGTGTTGATGTTGTAGTCTAGAGGTAAATTACATATTCTGGGAACCTCAATTCTTTGCTCTTAAGTCTTTTAACTGATTGGATGAAGCCTACTCACATAATCAATGGTAATGTAATCTTCTTTATTGTAATTAAAAGCAACTTATTATAAATGCTAATCAATCTACAAAGTACCCTTGAAGCAAAATCTAGGGTAGTGTTTGACAGACAAAAAACTGGACACCATAGACTATTCAAGTTGACACATAAAATTAACCATCACAACCCACCCTGGTCAAGCAGGCACCTATACACATCTCTTTAAACCATACTTAATCTTCAAATAAAGACAATAAAAAACATACTTCTGCCTAGAATGTCACAACAGTCCTGTGTACAACCAAAAACATAGTACCCTTTCCCCAGAAGAGGTTGCAAGGCCTTGGGTTATGTTCACTTTCTTGATATCCTGTAATTTAAAAGTATGATATAAAAAGAAATAATGAGCATGTTATAATTAACACATTAGAAATAGAGGAAAGCAAAGATAACATATCTACATGCACACACACATATACGCACACATACACAAACATATTCAAATCAAAAGAAGGAAGAAATATTCATAACAATTATAGTTTTCATTTCTGTACCTGGTCATGTGTTCATAACTGGTATTTATATTGTATTTATAACTATCTTCTTGCAATACCTCTTCTATATCCCGTTTGTCCTCAGCAAGCAGCTCAGCAAGTGGAATGATCCAAGTCTTCATTCTCGAAGGATTTGAGCCATTAGTATTCCTGCCAGAGTTGAGTTATCATAGTTTTTCATTGACTTTAATCATAAACCATGATAATAATGAGAGTCAACCTAATGGATCTCCTGTGTTCCAAACATACTCTTCCTTACTGCCATTGTATAGTATCAGTCCAATTTCTTCTTGGTAATGAAAATTAATCATCATAGTCAGTACAGTATCTTCTTTCTTTGCCTGTTGATTCAAAGCATGAGGAGCCCAAAGTGGCTGGGGAACAGTCTTAACTTCCAATTCACTGATATCATTGCTTTGTCTCCTGGTGGAAACTTTTCCCTTTTTGGATCTAAGATCTCTAGACCATCAGAATATAAGTTTGGAGACAAGAAGCAATTTTTTCCTAGTGGATCACTAGGGGTAATAGTGAGTGGGGAAACTCACATTTCCACCCCTTATTCCTGGATTCATGAATCCTAGCCATAGGGAAAAAAAAAACTTGTCATACATTAGACACTGATTTAGAGAATATACAGACTCCTGGAGAAAATTGTGTCAGCCCTGTAAGCTATTGCCACCTAGCTGGTGCTGTAATTGAATCTTCAAAAGGACATTCCAAAATTTTATCAGTCTTGCTGCTTCAAGATGATGGGGTGCAACAGCAAACTTCCAAATAACACATGGTTCAAAGCATATGTTTCAAGAGAAAATTAAAACTGTTTTGAACTAAACAAAAATGAAAATACAACTTATCAAAATTTGTTAGAGCAGCAAAAGCAATGGTTAGAGGCAAATTTGTAGCATTGAATGCATTTTTAGAAAAGAAGAAAGTTCTACAATCAATCTATGAGTTAACCTTAGGAAACTAGAAAAAAACTTGGAAATAATTTCCAATGTAAGCAAAAGAAATAAATAATAAAAACTAGAGCAGAAATCAATGAAATTTAAAACAGGAAACAACAGAAAATCAAGGAAACCAAAATCTGGTTCTTTGAAAAGATCAATAAAATTGATAAGTCTTCAGTCAGGATAACCAATAATAAAAGAGAGAAAGCAAAATTACTAATATCAGAAATGAAAAAAGGGTGGGCACAACTGATCCCAAGTACATTAAAATGATAGTAATGAAATATTATGAACAGCCTTATGCTCACAAATTTAATGGACCAAATCTTTGAAAGATGCAATCTAGCAAAACTCACACAAGGAGAAACAGATAATCTGAATAGGTATATATCTACTGAATAAACTGAATGAGTAATGAATAACCTTCCAAAACAGAAAGCATCAGGCCAGATGGTTTTCCTGATGAATTCCACTGAAAAGTTAATAAAGAAAAGGTACCAATTATCAACAATTTCTTCCAGAGAATGGAAGTAGAAGGAACATGCCCTAACTCATTACATGAGGCCAGCATTATTATCCTAATACCAATACCAGACATTTTAAGAAAGGAAAAGTATGGACCAATATCTCTTATCAACACACATGAAAAATTCATCAACAAGATACTAGCAAATTGAATCTAACAATGTGTAATAGGAATTATACACCACAACCAAATGGGATTTATTTCAAATACATAAGACCAGTTCAACATTCAAAAGTTGAATGACGTAATCATAAAAAAATCTTTTGATAAAATCCAATATTCACTCATGATAAAAACTCACAGCAAATTAGGAATAGAGACGAACTTATTCAACTGAATAAAAAACATCTACAAAAACCTACCATTAACATCAAACAATCATGAGAAACCAAAGGAGTTGTATTATTTTACTACAGAAAACAATATATTAGAGTCCAAGGTACCCCTGTATTCCCTCTAACATTTGGTGTTGTCAATCTTTTTCATTTTACTATTGTCATAGTATTTTGTGGTATCTTATTGTAGTTTTAATTCATGGTTCCCTGATGTTGTCCAATACTTTCTCTATGCTCTTTGGCCAGTTGTATATAATATTTTGAGAAATTTCTGGTTAAGTCTTTTGCAATTTTAAAAAATTAGGTCATTTGTCTTTTTTATTATTGAGTTGCAGGTGTTATTTATATGTTTTGGATAAAAGTCTGATGTCAGACACAAAAATTTGAAATATTTTCTCCCAGTCAGTAAATTTCCTATTGATTTTCTTGATGGTATTTTGTTTGATGAGCACAAATTTTTAATATTGAACACTTTTTATTTTTATGATTTCTGCTTTTTTGTTCCCTAAGAAATCTTTTCCAAACCCAAGGTTTTCATATTCCATCCTATGTTTTATTCCAGAAGTTCTATTTTTCTAGATCTTATGGTTAGGTCCACAATTAATCACAGTGATATTTCTTGCTTATGGCATGAGGTAATAGGGTGGAACTCTTCATTGTCGTTAGGTTATCCTGTTGTTACAGTATTGTTGAAAATATTTCTTTCTTTTTCTGTTACATTGCTTTGATACCATTGTTGTTGTTACTTTTAGAGTTGAAATTTGGTTTCTTATTATTGGGTTGTATAACCCAATTTGCAGGTAAGCATAAGGACTGATTTTTAAACTTACAATTTAATAATTTTCTAAATATTAGTAAACCCTTGAGACCTAGAAACCCTTCACTGCTCCTAACTCCAAAATTTATACTCTGTCTTTGCTAGAGTGAGAGAAAGACTAATATAGTGGTTGTTTCAGATGTCAGTTTCAGTTAATAAAATTAAAGTATAAGGGATAGAAACCTTTATTCCAATGTTAGTTTATCACATCTGTTTGCCTTAATTCTGCCTTCATTCTTTAATTTTCTTAATTCTTGTATCATGCAATGTATATTTATTGAATTCCTATGGTGTGCAAAGAAATATGCAGTCACGGGATATAAAAGTGATGAAAGAATAATCCCTGCCCATATGGTAGTGATTATACTAACTCAGCCACAAGATTTTCTTCCTAAAATTTTTGTAGTACATAATATTTGTATTTTACTTTCTTATTTCAACCTCAGTTCTATCACCTAAGGGGAATTAATTATAATAACTAGACAGAGTTTATTCAGAGAACAAAAGAAGATAAATTGAAAAAAGAGTACCTTTATAAAAACAATGTCTCCAAGAGCAAGATGCAACATTTTTGAAGAAGCAGCAATAATCAACAGAATCAAATAAAAAGAGAACAACAAAATAAAAAGAACAATGAATGGTGGTAGGAAAACCTCAAGTGTAATATGACAGGGATTGTGACATATTATCTGTAAAACAAGGCCTAGAAGCATGACAACTAATTTTTCCAAAGATTTTTCTAGCAGTGTTCCAGATGAGAATCTATTTTAGCCACTCTTTTGATATTTGGATAACATTAAATCATTCTCTGGAAGAAGTAGATAAGCATATGATTTTGAAAAGCTTTGCAGCACCCCTCTCCCCCATAGCCTAACTTTGTTCATTAATAGCTGTGAATATCTTTTTCCTGGGGATATGTGGAATCTTTCTGATTCCCTGAAAGCTATTGTAAAAATGGAGAGATAACAGCTGACTTGTTTCACTTTACCTCCTGCAGTCCTTCCAATATTTTGCAGGAAAATAATTATTTGCATAAATCACTTCTTAATTTAAATATCTGGATATTTATTATTTCATTAACCAAACTATGAATCAAAAAGGGAGAAAAAGAGGAGTTTTTAAAAAGGAGAAATAAAACATAGAAAACGCTTCTAGCAAGAGTAAAATGAATAGGTATGAAAGACTAAAAAAATCACAATCTTTAAAGGAAAGCAATATAATTCAAATAGTTCCAACTTACCATCAATAATGTTAATTCAGGGAAAGTCTCAAGCATGCTTAGTAACCGTCTCCCAGCCCTCACCTACTCCCTCCTTTTCTAATGTATGCAGGTGTTTCAATATGTTTCTATTCCACAGCCCAGGGGAGATGTTAGGTTTAATGGCAAAGCCTGACAGTATTTTAAACCCCAAACCAGGAACAAACAGTTCCAGTTGTTTATTAGAGGGGGATCTCTCAGTGGCAGGGTCCCCTCCCCCTGAACTGAAAAATACTTAACACTCCATCTCCTAAATGAATCTGGGCATGCAGAGCAGCTGTTCCCTAACCCTGACCCAAGCAGTTGGATTTCCTGGGGACTGGCCACAATAGGATCTCTTCCCCTGCTTTTTTTACTCTTTGTGCTGTGTAAGTAAATAAGCAGAAAGTTTCTTTTGTGCTTGAGATGTTGTTCCCACACAGCACCATACAGTAACTAGCTCTACAATTAAGCAAAAAGTA
>JAQZBX010078180.1:0-14164 GCA_029593785.1 Cabassous unicinctus
ATATATATATATATATGTATGTCTGCTATTGTTTTTATTTGGAGACTAAGTATGGTTTAGGGTGATGTGTATGGCTGCCAAGTTGACAAGGAGTGGACTGTGATGGTTAGGCTAATGTGTCAAATCGGCCAGGTAATTGTGCCCAGTTATTTGGTCAAGCAAGCACTGGGCTAATTGTAATACAAGGACATTTATGGACTTCAGTCATTAGTGAGTTCATTGCATAGATGGCTGGTTATATCTACAATCAACCAAGAAGATTGCCGTCAGCAATGAGTGAAGCTTTATCCAATCAGTTGAATGCCTTAAAAGGGGAAGTGTTTTCAGCATTCAGAGAGAATTTTCCAACTAAACTTCAGACAGACAGCGTCTCCTGGGCACTCATCAAGGACCTTCATCGGAGCCCCTGGTTTGCAGCCTGCCTGCAGAATTGGAATTTGGACTTGTGAATTCCCATGGTCATGTGAGAGAATTTTATAAAATCTCATACTATTTACAGATCTCTCCTGTTGATTCAGTTTCCCTAAGAACCCTGACTAATACCCAGTCCAAGTGTCCATCACTGATGAATGGATAAATAAAATGTAGTATATTTCTACAATGGAATATTATTCCGCCGTAAAAAAGGATGAAGAACTGATACATGTAACAACATGGATGAACCTTGAAGACATCATTTTGAGTGAAATAAGCTGAACACAAAAGAACAAATATTGTATATCACTGATTTGAAACAATTAGAATAAGGAAACTCATAGAATCAGAATTGAGAGTATAGGTTACTAGGGGCCCAGGTGGATATAGGGAATGGGACAAGGCTTAAAATGTACAGGGTTCCTATTTGGAATGATGGAAATGTTTTTATAATGAGTGGTGGTTGGTAGCACAACACTGTGAGGACAATTAACTGCATTGAAATATATATCTGAATTTTATTAGAAGGGGAAATATTAGACTGTAAATTTGGTGACAGAATCATTTTTTTTAAATCCATGGAACTACACTACATAGACAGTGCACCCCAAGTTAAATCATGGGATTTAATTAATAGTACAATTATTAAAACATGCTATCATTAAATGTAACAATTGTTTCATACCAATACAAGGTGTTGGTGATAAGATGGTATATGGGAATCCTGTATTGTAAACCCACAACTTCTCTAATAAAAGAAAAAAAATTCTATGTGCTATATTAGTGATTGATTTAAAAAATCATACTCAAACCCCTCCCAAAAATTCAAATTCATTTGTTTTTTCAATCTAAGAATTAGTGTACAGTTGCAATTATAACTTACTTTTCTTGTTTTGGGACAAAATAAACTTATTTTCATAAATTTTGGTTTTGTTTTTCAAGAAAACCTCCAATTTTTCTTCATTAATTACCATGAAAAATTTCTCCCCATTTTAAGATTCACTTGTTAATTTTTATTTCTGGGACCAATTATTTCAAATAAGAATATCTTTTATATGTATGTCAGTATATATATTAATTTCTAATTTTAGTTACTGAATCTTATCCATAAAAATAGAAATATTAATGAAGTAGCATAAAATAATGGCTTAGAATATATACAAGAGTCAGACTGCTGTGACTTAAATCCCAGCTCTACCATTTAGTAGCTGTGTGACACTCAGCATGTTCCTTAACCTTTCCCTGTCTCAGTTTTCTCACCTGTGAAATTAGACTAATAATAGTATCTACTAACAAACTTGTTCTGAAGATAAAAAAGCCAATACCTAATAAATATTTATAAGAATATCTGGCATGTAATATGTGATAAATTAATAAAGTTGAAAAATGTGCTTGAAAGTTTATACATTAACCTGCTAACAGTTTTTCTTGAATATTTTGTCCCTGTGCCTCTCTTAGGTCAGTGCCTTCTAAATTTTACTTATTGCCTCACCCATTTCCTTCTGAACTGAGAATATTTTTGACCATTATTAGTAAATGAACTAAATCTAACAATCATTCAATTAATTTGCTGTAGGTGTTGGAATTCTAGTTCTAACTCTAGTTTCCTTTAGAAACCTTCAGGCTACTCCAGATTTGAAATGACCCAAAATAAAGACTCACCTCAATCATTGTACATATTTCTTATTTAGAATGATTATGAAATAGCCTTTCTCCTTGAATTTATAAATAACAACATTCTCCAAAAAGAGGAGGTAGATTAAGGAAGTAAAATATTTTTTATTATAAGCATAGTGCATGTAATATTTGGGGCATACTTAGGCCAAAATAATACTCATTATTTATCTGATTTCTGATTAACTGGTCAGTTGTATTTAATCTGGCAACTTTCATTCAAGCTAGAAAAAATACTCTGTTAAAGTTTTTAAAAATTAATTAACGTATATTGTATAAATTCATATATTCTAATGGAATTCCATTAAGCAGATGTGATTTTGGTCTAATTTCAGTACTTTCTTGAGTGTTATCAGCATTTCACTTTATCATTGATGCAAGCATAATTTGTTTTCCTTTTATTTCTATACTTAGGAAAATATTCATAATTTCAAGAAAAACCTGATTTTTAGATTATGTATATATTATCTTGGTATTATATCACATATTAAGTCTGTTTTTAATAACGGAATCTGAAAGCCCAACCAAAACATTACACCATGAAAAAATGTGACTCGGGCTGGAATTGGGCTTTTTCTGTGTTAAAGCACTTTGGTGAAAATCAAAAGAGATATTACATGAATAGTACTTTGTCTCAGAAGTGAATTCTGATAGAACAAGTATATAGTACCATTAATCACCTCAATACTGTTATAATACAGGCTTTCCAAGTCAACTTCCTTGATTTAAGTAATAGCATTTAAAAGGCTACTTGACTATCAACTAGCTCTTACCAAACAATGTTTTGATTAGAAGAATTGGAGAAATGATTCACAGGAATTATACAGACACCTGTTCATATTCCAAGTAGGTATATCAGTGCTTCCAATTTTCATTTGGTCTCTGACCTGGAAAGGATGGAAAAGAAATTTATATTAGTCCAACTGAGAAGTTTGACATGAGCATGTCTCTGTCCTATATTAGAAAAACTAGTCTATGCCATATTCTCCTAGAAGGAATGAGAGTAGTGTAGCCCCTAAATGATATGATTAGAGATACCAGCAAAGTCCCTATCAGCACCAAAATAGTGCTCTCATATCCTGCCACCCAGGCCCTACCTTCCCCACTAATCTGAAATGATGATTTTACTCTCCAAGACAGAGAGGAAAGACATATGTATTATCTTTAGAGACTTACTGTTAAAGTATGCCCCTATTACAGTAGTGGGGAGAGATAGCCTTTAGCTTTCTCACTGTTAACACAGTAGCCTAGCACATTACCACTTAAAAGAGTGAGCCAGAGGTGTCCATGGAAAGGAAGAAAGGAAAGCATGCCAAAAAAGAGCCTGGTGTTCCTACGAGTTGAGAATAGGAAAGGAAAGACCTGAGGGGACCACTAAAGTGGTGAGTCATGGGCAGATGAAGTCGCCATAAACTATAAACTTCTGCAGATTTAAATTAGGGATAGACCCCCACAAATATCGGAACTCCTAATTAACCTATGGTTGCGACTTACTACTCCTTCCAACTCCAATCTGCCATTTTCCTCTGGCCTTTTTGTCCACAATCTTCTTACCCCTCCCCCTATCATATTTGAAACATGGAAAACGAGGGCATATAACCATGATAAAATAATTCCTTACTGAGATTGCTAAAATCACAAAGCTAGTAAGTCAGAATGCTGAAATTTAAATCTAAATTTGGCCTATCTATTCCAAAACAAGCACACATTCTGTTTTACCCTGCTAGGAAGAAAGAGGATGAGGGCAGAGATATACTATGGAAGGAAGGAATTTTGATATACCATATACTAATAGTTTATTTAATTGGTATTAATTCATTCAATTAGAATTCATTGAGTATATAGCTAATTTAGATTTAAATTAGGATTAGGCTAAATTCTTGAGAATATCTTGAGAATAAAGTCATGCATTGGATTTCCTTTCTGAGTTGTTCCTTCTGTTTATAATACTTTATCCTATATTTCATAATCTTTTTATCTCTGTTCACACTATTCAATATAATCTTCACCAATTCAATGTTTTCCCATGTGCTGTGTATTGTCTTTTATTGTATATATAGTTTAATACTCTGATTCTATAATGAAAACTACAAGTTGTTTTTCTGTTTCCATTTTTCTTTGTTTCATTCTAAATAAAACTAATCTACAACAAAAATTCTAATTATTTCCCAAAATATGATAATTTTCAAGGTCCTCTGCTTTCTTTGTAAAAAATTTAAACAATGCTTCTATGAAACACATTCTTTTAAATATAAGCCCACTTCCATTTTTGTGATGAAAGCACTATCTTCTCTACAACAGTAGAATCTCCCACCGAAAATACCCAAATTCCTACCTGAAAGTGTTTTCACTGATCCTCTGGGTGATTTCTACAAAATTATTTTTAAAATTTTGGCAACAATTATTATTTAGTGCTTTGCAACCATGATGACTGTAGCAGTCTGGCAGTTTGATACAGTTATGAATTCTAAAAATAGATATTGGATTATGCTTGTAAACTGGTCTGTTCATCTGGGCATGATTAAGTTATGATTAGGGCTTTGATTGGGCCACGTCAGTAGGGCTTCAGCCCCACCTCTTGGTGGGTGGGGAGTCAAAGATAAAAGACGTGGCAAAGGACAGAGTTGGAGTTGGGAGTTGGGGTTTTGATGCTGGAGTTCTGATGCTGAGTTTTAATCCTGGAGCCCACGGAAATAAGCACACAGAGGAGCCTGGTTGTGAGGAAGGAGAGAAGGCCCCAGGGAAAGAGACGAGCCGTTCGCCTGATAGTTTACAGCTGGCCTTGTGGAGATAGCAGAGGAGCTGAGCCTGGAAACAAGCAAGCCCCAGGAAGAGAGGAACCCAGGAAGCCTGAACCCTAGCAGACATCGGCAGCCATCTTGCTCCAACACGTGGTAATAAACTTTGGTGAGGAAAGTAACTTATGCTTTATGGCCTGGTAACTGTAAGCTTCTGCCCCAAATAAATACCCTTTATAAAAACCAACAGATTTCTGGTATTTTGTATCAGCACCCCTTTGGCTGACTAATACAATGACGTTGACTAGATCTCTTTATTTCTAGGCTCATGTTCTGACTTGGAAACTTTTAATTTCCCAATTTCTTTTTTTCAGTTATAGTACATGCATTTGATCTTCTGGTTAATTTTGTATAGGACATCTACCAAACCCTCTTAATTTAATTATCTAAGTGGTTACGTGGTATATATATATTTCAATCACCTTTTCTTATTTTCTAAGTTTTGAGCCCAGTCTGGTTCATTTTTTCTTTCTTTCTTTTCCTTCTCTAGAGAATTTCTTTCTAAAAGAAATATTTCAAAGGCCACAATTTATAGTTTTCTTAAATTTCAGTGTAAATCAGTAAGGACTTATGAAAGACTGCATCTTCTAACTGTTTTCTCAATAGAAATCTAATCCTTGAGTTGTTTGTATTCCTAATTCAGTTATTGAGCCTTGGAAAATAGTTTACGTCAAGATGCAGAAGGTGAATATTTTGTATTCTTGTTCATCTATAAGAACTGAATATTCAGTTCTGTGGGATTTGACACATTACCATATGTCTTCCTGGTCACCTCAGAATTCATATTATTTGCCTGTTGTGTAGTTGCTATTGAGTCTTAAATGTACAGCATGAGTTAACAGACTGATCAGTGTTTCCTTTTCTTTGTTGAAAACAGCTTTTTTGAGTTATCATTCACATACCATACAAGCCGCTCATTAAGAGTACACAATTCAATGGTTTTTAGTATATTACAGGTGTGTCCAACCATCACCACAGTCAATTCTAGAACATTTTCATTACCTCAAAAAGAAACCCCATACCCTTTAGCTAGTACTTGCCAAAATCCTCTATCCTCCCCTCACCCCGCTACAATCCTAAACAACCACTAATCTACTTTCTGCCTCTAAAGATTTCCCTATTCTGGACTTTCATAATGAATGGAATTATTTAATATGTGGGCTTTTATGACTGGCTTCTTTCATTTAGCGTAATGTTTCCACAGCTCATCCAAGTTGTAGCATGTATCAGTACTTCATTCCAGTTTTAGGCTAAATACTATCCCATGGTATGGATATATCACATTTTGATTATCTATTCAACTGCTGATGGAAATGTAAATTGTTTCCACCTTTTGGCTATTATGAATAATGGTGCTATACACAATGGGGTACAAGTTTTTTGTGTGGACATATGGTTTCATCTCTTGGGCATATACCTAGAACTGGAATTGCTGGGTCACATGGTAACTCTCTGTTGAATCATTTGAAGAACTGCCAGATTGTTTTCCAAATTGGCTGCAGTATTTTACATTCCTACCAGCAGTCTAAGAAGGTTACAATTTCTTCACACCCTCGCTAACACTTGTCATTATCTGGCTTTTATATTATAGTCATTCTAGTGGTTGCATTTCATTGTTGTTGATTGTGTTGATTACCACTGCTTTGTGGTTAAGTTTTCAAATCAGGATGTATGAGTCTTCCTAATTTATGCTTCTTTTTCAGGATTGTTTTGGCTAATATAGGCCTGTTGCTATTCCATATGAATTTTAGAATCAGCTTTTCAGGTTCCACAAAGAAGTTAGCTGGGATCTGAATCTATGCATAGTTTGGGGAGTATTGGCATTTAACAATGGCGATTGTTGCATTAAGGCTTCTGATCCATGAATATGAAATGTTTTTCTCTATATTTAGATCTTCTTTAATTTCTTTCAATGTTTAAAGAAATGTGTTGTAGTTTTCAGTGTATACATTTTGTGCTTCTTTTGTTAATTTATATTCATTAGTATTTTATTCTTTTTATGCTCTTGTGAATGGAATTGTTCTTAATTTCAGTCTCAGATTGTTCAACTACAAAAAATAGAATTGATTTTTGTGAGTCGATATTGTATTCTACAACATTGTAGAACTCATTTTATTAGTTCTAATAGTTTTCAGGACATGTCATCTGCAAATAGTGATAGTTATACTTCTTCCCTTCTAATCTAGATGCTTTTAATTTCCTTTTCCTACCTAATTGTTCTGACTAGAACTTCCACTTTTAATGGTGAATAAAAGTGGCAAGAACAGACATCCTTGTCTTGTTCCTGACTTTAGGGGAAAAGCATCCAGTCTTTCACCATCAAGTAAGATGTTAACTAAAGTTTTCATAGGTGCCTTTTTTCAGTTAAGGAGGTTCACTTGTATTCCTAGTTTGTTTAGGGTTTTTATCATGAAATGGTATTGGATGTTGTCAAATGTTTTTCCTGTGTCAATTGAGATGATCATGTGTTTTTTTGTTTTTTATTCTATTAACAAGCTTATTACAATAATTAATCTTCAGGTGTGAACCAATCTTGCATTGCTCAATAAATCCTACTTGGTCATGGTGTGTAATTCTTTTTATATATTGCTGGATTAAGTTTGCCAGTATTTTGTTGGACACTTTTGCATCCATATTTATAAGAAAAGTTGATATGTAGTTTTCATTTCTTTTAATGTCTTTGTCTAGTTCATTATCAGGGTAATACTGATTTCATAAAGCGAGCTTGGAATTGTGCCTTCCTCTTCTACTTTTTTGGAAGAGTTTTGAAGAATTGATATTAATTCTTTAAATGTTTGAAAGAATTTGTAGATGAATCCATTGGGCCTGGTAGGTATTTGTGGGTAGTTGTTTTATTACTAATTCATCTGTTCACTTGTTATAGGTCTATTCAGATTGTCTATTTCTTCTTGAATTAGTTTAGGTAATTTTTGTCCATCTAGGAATTTGTCCATCTCATCTAGGTTATCTACTTTTTGGTATACAATTGTTCATAGTCTTCGTGGTTATTGATTTGAGATCTTTCTTCTGTCTTAATATAGACATTTTTATCTATAAATTCCCTCTAATCATGGCTTTAATTACATGCCATAAATTTTGGTAAGTTGTGTCTTCAATTTTGTTCATCGTGGAGTATTTTCTGATATCTCTTTTGATTTCTTTGTCGATACATTGAGTCTTTAGGAGTCTTTTGTTAAACTTCCATGTATTTGTGAGTTTCCCAAATTTTTTTCCTACTATTGATTTCTAACTTCATCCCATTGTATTCAGAGAACATACTTGAATTATTTCTATCCTGTTAAATGTATTAAAGTTTGTTTTATGGCTTAGCATCTGGTCTATTCTGGAGAACGTTCCAAAACAACTGATCTTGGTAATCAGCATATCACAGAATAATTACTGAGGATTTCTGAGGACTATTTTAGAGAAGGTTTCCATATATTGACACTTTTGAAGTATTTTATTAAATATCAATAAAGGTCTTCTGTGAAAGAGAAGCAATTGAGACCTCTTACCTTTCAAGCAACTCAATCTATGATTGGCCAAGGATCTTCACGACCTGGGAGTCAGAGTTGAGATGGCTACTGAATGAATTCTCATGGACATGACTAGGGTGTCCATGTAGAGCAAGTCCCTATAAGGAAAATAAGCAACTGTTCCAACAGTCCTTGGAGCAGTGCTCTGACTACCTTTTTGATGGCTTTATTTGGAACAGAAACTGACAGAACATACAATCACAATTTTCTTCTCCCTTATTTAGAGCACAAATGAAAGAGTTTTTCCCAATTTGTTGTAAATGCACACAAATCAACTACTTATCACTACATAGAGGTCTTCCTGAATTCTTTTCACAACAACCTTTTATTAATGAATATTTTTGTGTAGGAGGAATGTTGTTTGCTTGTTTTTGTTGTTTGATGTTTTCTATCTTAACTTTTGCTTGTGTAGTTATGGAGTAGATTCCTACAAATGGAGATGTTTTATATATATATATGGTAACAGATATTTCAAAATTCCCCTTCATAGGTATTATATCATTTTGCTTTCTCCTGAATAATGCCCCCACAGCCCATCAATAGAGTAATTTTTCACAGTTTTAGGCCATTGTCCTTCTTTTAGGTTGAAAAATAAATGCTATGTGTGTGTAGTTTTAATTCTCATTTCTCCTGTTAAATGAGGTAGAAAGTGCTTTAATATGTTTAAGGAACATTTACATTTTTTTGATGAATACTCTGGTTTGTCTGCCTATTCATTAATCAATACAACAATGTTTCATTTAAAATTTAAAAAAAAGCTAAACAAGCAGTTTCTAAATGGAGAAGCTCTTAACAGAGGGTTTTCAGGTGTTCAATGGTCTCTCTCAGTCACATTTGCAGTTTAGCTTTTTAGAAGGTCTCTGTAGGAGAGCTTTTGACACTCTGCTCATATCTTGTAGGCCCATCTTTTGAGTTTGCCTGAAAATGCAATAGACAGTTCCCAGCATTCTGGCAGCTTCCCACCTCAAGTGCCTGCAACTCTTTGCTTCTCTGCCCGAAAGTTTTCTCCAGCACAGGGGACTTGCTGAACCAGCATGCAAGGGGCTTCTAAATACCAGGAATTTAACATCTCAAAGTACAACCATCGGCAATGAAGGAGTGGAGTTGGTTGATAAAACATCCAGATTCTCATTTCCTCATTGGAATAATTCTGAGGTACATTCACACTGATTCTCAGGTGGTACTCCAACTTGCCACAGAAGTAATCCTCTCAGTAACTCACTTGCCATTGGATTTTTCTCCTTTCACTTGTTTCAGAGTTTGCTTTAGCATTAAAGAATCTCAAACTCAGTGTCTTGGTATGCCAGGCTGTTATGATAAATACCACAAATGGGTTATCTTAAACATGGGAATTTTTGGCTCCCATTTTTGAGGTTAGTAGAAGTCCAAAACTGAGGCATCAACAAGGCGATACTTTCTCCCCAAAGACTATAAAATTCTGATGTTGGCTGCTGGCATCCTTGGGGTTCCTTAGCTTATATCCCTGCCTCATATGACATGGTAATGCTCTCTCCTTTCTCTTCCAGGTTCTGTTGACTTCTGACTTCTGGCTCCTCTTCATGGCTTTCTCTGAATCTGGTTTCCATCTTCTTTCTGGAAGACCTTTATAAGGTTTCCTGTACTCTGGATTAAAAAAAAAAAAAAAGATCCAATCTCATTCAGTTGTGCTAAAGCTTCACTTAAAATAACATTAAAATAACACTTTCAATAAATCCTATTTACAATAAGTTTATACCAGAGGAATGTGGATTAAGATTAGAACATGTCTAAATTGGGGTATGTAATTCAATCTACCACACGTAGATAACCACCAAGAACTTAGTATACTTTGCTTAACAACTGTAGCAGATGAGTCACAACTCATCTGCTTTGCCTATTAAACTCATCTTCTTTCCATGACAAGGAAAACCCATTACAAGGCAGTATCTATAGTCTCTGGCTTTATTTAGGACATTGTTTCAAATGTGTCCCATAAGAATATGCTAGTCCAATAAGGAAAGATAACTAAAAAGGCATCTGCTTTGTAGGGGAATTCTAGGACATAGGCAGAGAACCATGTTAACATATATTTCCAAATAGACCATTATGAGATTATAGGTTTACGTGAACCTCATGAATTGAAATGAAGTTCTGGGTGACCATGAAGAATTTTTTTATGAAATCAAGCAGGCAAAGATGCCGTATTATTTATTCATTTATGAAATCAACAAACACTGAGTATTCACCATCTTCTAGGCATTTGTTAGTTGTACCTGGGACCAAAGCCACTACAGAGTTTAAATACTAATGATGGATATAGATATGTAATGAGTAATTACAATATAGATAATGAAGAGCACATAGGAGAGGCAACCGGGAATTTGAGGGTCAGGAAAGGCTTTCCAGATGAGATGATACTAAGCTGAGACATGAAGTTGATCCAGGATAAAGCATAGGGATGCAAATGGGGGTAGGGTTATATTGTAGATAGTGACAACACCATGTACAAAGGCCCAAAGCAAGAAAATGCAATTGGAGAAAGATAAGTTCTTTTGGCTGACTTACAAAGTGCAAGGAAAAGAGTATGGAAAGATGAGTCTGAAAAGGTAGGCATGGACTATCTATCTTTCTATCTCATGTGTCCAAATTACTCTGCTGAATTGTAACTGCAGAGGCTAACCTGAGTTTCTCTGTTTCTCTAGCAATTGTTACTGCGTATTTAGACACATCTTAATTGACCAGAGTCATCTCCCATTTAGTATACAACTTCTTAGATACACAAGCACATTCTCTGCACACATTTTCAAATTCTTATAAAATAATCCCATTTTATCTGTATTCAAACATTTAACTTGTTCTTACTTTTCTATAAATTTTAATGCCATTCATTAACTTATTTCCCTGACTGAAATATCACTCATTATTATAGTCATTGTGTGAAACCTGTACATTTGATAAAGTTCTATAGTACATAACTGGCCTAATGTTATATTACACATTTTTCATTTCAATCCAACTCTGACAAAATCAACTTGGCCAGTCCTCAGAAAACTGAAAATACATTTATGACCTGGTATATGCCCAAAAGAATTGAATGCAGGGACTCAAAAAGATATTTGTGTGCCAATGGTTATAGCTACATTATTCACAATAGTTAAAAGGTGAAATCAACCCAAGTGTCCATCAACAGATGAATGAATAAACAAAATGTAGTATATACACTCAGTGAAATATTCAGTCATAAAAAGGAATGAAGTTGTGATGCATGCTACATCATGGTTGAATCTTGAAGACATCATGTTGAATGAAATGTCAGGCACAAAAAGACAAATATTGTATGATCTTGCTTATATGAAACACCTGGATGAAGCAGACTACATAGAGAAAGATAATAATTTTTAGGTTATCAAGTATGGTAGGGCAGGGTGAGAGAGTTACAGCTTAGTGGGTGAAGAGTTTCTGGTTAAGATATTGAAAAAGTAGGCATAATGGATAGCAGTGATAGAAGCAAAATATTGTGAATGCAATTAATTAATATTATTGAATTTACACTTGAATGTGGTTAAAATGGGAAATGTTGAGATGTGTATTTTTACTACAATAAAAGTTTTTTTAAAAAATGTAGGGATCAGCTCAATTGACCATACGTTGCCTGACTTTGTAAACATCCTGATTCTCTGTGATGATAGGCTTACTGTGCCTCTAGTCAAAAAGTCTTTGTTTAACTCTATCACATACATGTCAAGAAGTTTTTGTTATCCAAGTATAAATAGACAGTGTTCTAATAAGAGGAAAAAATCCTTATCAGGACAGTAGCCCACTAACTAGGAGCTGTGGAGTGTTTACTAAAGGGACTGTAAATTCAAACAAGCCATATGGGGCTAAAGTACCTGTTTAGGTACTGTTTTGTATATACAGATATAAATACTTCTTGTTCAAATGCCCTTGTAAATGAGTGCCATTTACATAGTCTCAGAAATCAGATCAATACAGGTGTGTCTCCCTTGTCTAGTTATCTCTTAAATATATATTGGGAGATTATATTAGAAAAATGGAATCCACCATATATTTTCTCTGAAAAATAAATATGTAATAATTCAACAAAATATACTGTTATAATTATAGTGTGGCTTTAGTATGACCAACAAATCTATCTCTTCTACTCCTTCTGGATCCTCTACTAAGGGTTCTGCATCGCCTAATGATCCACTTCTGTATCTCAGTTGCTAAAATTACTCCATCAGTTCTGGAATAGGATGTGAGCCACACTTAAGTCACTGTTACCTCCTTTACCATGCAGGGATGTAATGATTCTATTTCTCACAAAACCCATTCTCCCCCTCAGAACACTTACCAAACTGATGCTCCAGACAGCCACAATCAATTGCATCAGTTTGGGCATGCTAGGAGAAAGTTTTCTGGCAGCCTGTATTGGTAACTCCTTATCTCAGGATGACACACTAATTGAAGAGAATTCTTAGTCTGCTCAGAGCTGTGCTTTAAAGTCTTTGTCAGCTATATTTCTGAGTAGACTTTTTTCCTATTTGCTGCTACAGATAAGTCTACCATGCCTTCTTTTAAAAGCCCAGGGATACTTTATTTCAAATGACATGCTTTCTCTTTTCACTGCTGACATATGAGAAGATTGATTTGTAAACTTCCCTAGTTTAGGGTGTAAAGAAAACAACTTCTGGGCAGAGTGCTACTTGTAACAGTACAGCCCCTGCCCTTTACGCAGAAATTCCTTTAAGTTAAAGATACTTCCAGTGCTGCATTATTAGTTGTCTATATGTTTTAACAACCAAAGCTAACAAGTGTTTACCTGCTACTTCACATTGTTTTTTTGTTTTTCAGTACTTTCTTATCCATTTATGTGAGGGGTAAGTGTTACTTAAAAGTTGGGGGTTGTATATCAAAACTATTATTCAGTTTACGCTTCATAAATCTTATTATTTATGAAGGTAATCTACAGCTTTTGCACATTCCAAACTCCACAAAGCTCTCTTATCCCTGCATAAATCTCTCATGTGTTCAATTTTGTATTGTGCTAGATTTAATAATTTGGTGTCATATGCCAATAGCTGCAGAAATAAAACTTGAAATTATGGCTTTCAAGTTTCCATTGTTCATCCATGAATTTAATATGCAGTTGGGTTTCTCACGTGAATTATAACTCTGAAAAGCATTGTAGCATGCCCACTTTTTCCATCAACTTGACACCTAAGTGTGAAATTATATGTACTCCTTTGAGCCTTCCAGCGACGGTCTGAAACATACCAGAGAGATCAGAAGGAAATTTCACGATGCCTTTGCACAGTGTCCAAGATTGTATTGCAGCTAATGGCACTTGCAAAGTCGGTGGTCTGGTAATTAAGTAAGAATCAATCCACAGCCCATGTGTTTGCATACAATAGTTCTCAATGAGAAATCCTAAGTGGTCACTTGAACTTTGGTGGGAGGGAGCCGAATTCTTCTCTAAAGTATGCACAAGCAATCCTTGCTGCCTTCAGCAAGCATAAATCTTATACTAAATGGAACATTCTCCTTTCGCCCTCTCTGTGGAAATGCTACAAACAATCTTTTTTTTTTTAACAACCTATGATACATTCAGAGAATGGAAAGGATGGATGTAAATAATGATGAAGGTCAATTCTAGTATCATATAAAACGGATGTGAAAAAGAAACCAGATAAAATGACTAATATCTCTTTTTCATGCAAACCTATATTTAAATAATTATATCTCAGTTGTTTCAAATGCTTT